>CM044992.1:9045282-9302782 GCA_024542945.1 allo-octoploid hybrid of Carassius auratus x Cyprinus carpio | reverse complement strand
CAACGCAATGATGGCTGCACGCGTTTCTTTGCAGGTCACCATGGTTAACAATGGAAGAACAATGATTTCAAGCATCACCCTCCTTTTAACATGTCAAGTCTGCCATTCTAACCCAATCAGCCTGACATAATGATCTCCAGCCTTGTGCTCGTCAACATTCTCACCTGAGTTAACAAGATGATTACTGAAATGATCTCAGCAGGTCCTTTAATGACAGCAATGAAATGCAGTGGAAAGGTTTTTTTGGGATTAAGTTAATTTTCATGGCAAAGAAGGACTATGCAATTCATCTGATCACTCTTCATAACATTCTGGAGTATATGCAAATTGCTATTATAAAAACTTAAGCAGCAACTTTTCCAATTTCCAATATTTATGTAATTCTCAAAACTTTTGGCCACGGCTGTACACCAGACCCAAGCCTCATGTTGCATTAAAACTAGAAAGATCCCATTAATATTTAGTGAAGCTGTCTTCTAAAAGATCAGTTAGTTAACTGATGACGATTTATTTATTTTTTATTTTTTGCAGAGCTACACCTTTTTTTCTATGTCTGAAAAAAAAATATTGTTACAGATATTGAAGTTCCTCCTACAAAGTTTATCCTTAAATAATATATTAATTACAGTATTTAATTATCTTTTGATATATATATTTTTTTCTTCTGCTGTCTGGCCTTCTAATTTAAATCATCTTTGCTTTGAGCTCTATATGCAGTAGTAGCAATACAAACATTGTGTAAAATTTGTTAATATAAAATAACCTAGGCATAAAAAAAAAAAAGTTTAGGCTAAAGTTTTAATGTTGCTAAAGTCTAGCATCAAACTTACAGATGATTGGTACATATTAGTGAATATTGTAAGATGACATGCTGCTTTGGTGCAATGGAGGTGTAGTGTTATGTTAAAGACTTACTCTCATGATTGTCAAAGTTGGTCTTAAATCTGTTTTGTCCATTTTGGAAAAAAGTTCTGTGGCATGAAAACTTAAAACAACACTATATGGTGATGTGTGTTTCTGGTTTGCACATGTTGAAAAAGTTAACCCTCATTATCATATCCTTTTTGTCTTTGACTTTCATATATTTTAGCAGGTCTGCTAATTCATAACTCTCTTGTTTCACAGATAAAGATGTGGAGCCCACAGTAAAAGTCAGTAAAGTCACTAGTGTTTCTGTCAAATCCACTGTGACCAAAGGTAGAAACTCTCCACCGCGCCTTCCATTGTGGCGATTATTGGGGACTGGTGAAATAATCAATGGGCTTGCCAGTTTGCACTAACACCCAATCAATCTTTTTCTTCTTCTTCTTCTTTTTTTTTAATCAAAATTTTACTGCACAGGCAGCCAATGGTATCAACTGAAAAATTATGGTGATGGGCGTCCTGAACTTTCTTCAACCTCATGTAATTCCCGGAACTAATGCAGCTTTCTAGTTCATACTGTTTAGAATAGGTTGGGCATTGAGGGTTTGGCCTGAGGGTCATTCAGCATGACCTTAAAGTTTCCAGAATATTGTATCAAGCACAGAACCACCGGGCCTAACTGATGGTCTTGTGTTTCAGAGCCGGTGGTGGAGGGCCCTGTCTCCGTGGGACGAATAGTAGGCTCAGGTACAGCCTCGCTGCAAAGAGTGCACTCTGGTCAACATGAGAACCCCAGCAGGCCTGGTAGTCCTGAGATAATGTCCTCTAATACATTACACACGAAAGACCCTTTCACACCAAATGCAATATGAGTACGAACAAAAATTAAAGTCTTTCCACACTGAAAGTGGGGCAAATATTAATCAAGATAATAAATCAAATTCATGCCAGAACAACAGGTGGTGCTGAATGACAGCAAAGCTCACACTGGCCAGGATAAACACCTATACCTGCATTGTGGACCGCTATATGCCTGACAAGTTTCTATATAACGAGGGCTGGGTAAAAAAATATTGATATATCGATATTGATAGATTCTATTTTTTACGGAACGATATTGATTCTTAAATCCCAAGAATCGATTAGTCTAGCACGTTTTCAGTTAATAGACGGAACATTGAAGGGCACTTCCCATCCAATAAATCGCAATAAGTATTGTGCTTTGGTGCTTTTAATATGAAGCAAAGTCTCAGATTTCAAATTCTGTTCATCCATTGTATTGCAGTATTTACAGTAAACTGATGTTTTGACGCTGATTAATGTGGAGTGACAGATCGCTGTAACACATCAGTTGAACAGACATGGCAGCGCATAGTGCACGTAAACTGATCATCTCCTCCACATTAATACCAGCTTCAGCACAAAATAAACATGCCTAAACATCCGAAGGTAAGTTAAAAGTAAGAGTACAACTTTACAATCCACATCCTGTCTCATGTAATCGCTCAATCAGTGTTTCAGCCGCACAAAGATATCTATATATAGTCTTATAAACAATGTCACGTAACGTCACCTTTACCTCAGAAACAAAAATATTTGGTGACCATAAACTCATTAGTCAGCCAGAAAAAATAACTGTAGAGAGGTGCATTTTGCTAAATATATGCACAGTATAACATATTCATTATAATTTTTACTGTTCTTATGTTTAATTTATGTTTGAATAAATCCATAATTTTTTATGACAGCCACCATTTAAATGTTTATATTAAAAAAATGGATTGAAGTAAAAAATATTATGTAATTGTAACTTTATTATTTTAAAGCAGTTGTAGGGTATTTTAACCTTCAATATTATAGTAATTTAGAACCAGATGACTCATGTATATTTTACAGAATAAGTTTATTTTATTTTCCTTGAGAAAATTTTGCAAGTGCTGTACATGATATATATCCAAAGTAATCGATATTGAATCAAATTGAATTGGTAATCGAATCGAAAGCACACACACAAAATGATATCACACGAGCAGTTAGAGCAATACCACACAAGTTTTGACCCTAATAGCAAGAGTGCAAATATTTGCAATATTTTCTGTTTTTTCTTAATTTTGCCAACAAAAATATAACCTATAAAGTCACCACAGAATTGTGCGTATCTGAGCAACTCTGTGGTGAATCTGCTTTTTGAATGAATCCGATGAACCAATGATTCAGTGGCACATTCATAAAGGCCCTGTCCCAAATGGCACTCTTCATGTGCACTTGTGGTCTTGCGGACCTATAATGGCCATTGCATACGCATGTCTGTCAAGTCCACAAGACCATAGGGTGTCCCATTGGTCATATTAGCTTTCAGAAGGGTGCTCGCGAGCAATCCCTTTGCAGCCACTATGCACCCTCGATGCGCACTTCTGCTGTGCCCCCACTGAGGTGAGCTCTGTGGCAGACTTCTACCCGACAGTCAAAGTGGCATTACGTCATGAAAGTGTGGACCCCGAGGAAGACCGCAAGTATTTAGGGTGCGATTTGGGACAGGGCCAAAGTTTACTTAATTTCTGAATGAATCAGCTATTGAAGGAATGACTCTGACTTACGCAAAGATATTTACCGCCACCTTCTGGCAGTTTTAGTTTCTTGTTTAGAGTATCATTACATTATAAAAAGGATAGTTCACCCAAAAATAATTGAATATGTCATAATTTACTCACCCTCATGTCCTTTCAAACCTGTAACACTTACTTTCTTTTGTGGAACATAAAAGAAAGTATTTAGAAGAATGTTTGTAACCAAGCTGATTCTGTTGATATTGACTGTCATTGTGTGAACGGAAAATACTGAGATGTTTCTCAAATTATCTTCTTTCATGATCCATAATTTGTTATGCCGTTGTATCCTAAATATTTATGTAATACATTTTGTTGAATCAAATGAAATATTTATTGTTATAATATAATATTTTTTTAGTATCTACTTGATACTTTTCTAATTTAACTCAGTAATGCCTTTAAATTATCTTTTGGGGGTATTTTCACAGCCAATTTTAATTTGCGATAATTAATTAATCGGCATAATATATATATATATATATTAGGGGTGTCCCCGACTAAGGATTTTCATAGCCAGATCGGAATTTTTGAATCTTATGTTTGGGGGCGGGGCAACTTAAGGTGTTTGAACACAGTTGTGTGGCCGCAGTGTGTGAAAACAACCAGCCTATAATGGTAAAAAGCCACCCACTCATTGTTTTATTACCCTAATAATTCATAATCAGTCTTTCCACACTAGCAGTTCCAGATTTCTCACTACTATGACTTCATAGTTGGGGAAAGTCCTGCCCATTTGTGACGCTCTCTGCCCTATTAGCATATACACAACCCTGAGTGAGAAGCAGTGGTCCGCCATTACTGTTTTCACAATGTCAGCGCCAAAGTAGTCTCAGCCTCAGATGTCACACCCACGGACCGTTGGCTAAACGTGTGATGCATATGGGACACAAAAGTGGAAACACTTCAAGAGTGTCGAAGTCGTCATCGGATTGGTTGATTTCTACAGGATTTCCACGAGATGCGTGTCGCGTTCTTTAACGTTCCTCCTGGAAACAAAGATACTGTTGCGCCAAACCTTGTCACGAAAGAAGAAAGCCGTCGTGTTTACAACTGTGACGACGAGCACTAATCAGGATCAACTAAATGCTGGATTTTCAAAAGTATGTGAAATATTTAAAGTTTGCGGCATAGAATCTTTAAAATATGTCAGAGAGTTTTACACACTGGTCTGTTATTGTGGCAACATTTCCACGCCTCGAAATATGACTGTGAACAAAACGAACTGTGATAGGTTGTTTGACATGTTGGTCAAACAGCCTCATGGGTGGGCCTTGGCCAATGAAAGCTGCCATGAATTCCAGACCTTCAGTCTTTCATTTTCAAAGGAAATGTCCCAGAAAAAAAACAGAAAAGTCCTATACTTTAGAGCTAACATTTTACGCCAGAATGCCTTACAAACGAGGCTCCAATCAGCACTGGAGTTGTGCAAAGATTGCTTTTGAAAGAGAGGGATCGATACCAACGCTTCATGCGCAAATGTCCAGACTCCAGACAAAGTAAGCATCAAGCCTCATATTTTGTTTTCCAAAGCGTTTCTTGGCTCTCTGTAAGTCTAATGTTGCTAAAGCTACCATTGTCTGTTTTCACTAATGCTGCCTTCACATGCTACAAGAATGATCGTAAATAGGAATGTGGTAGTTAAAAATTGCATTTGGAAGCAATGTGAGGATCAGTAAAATGGTCACGACCGTAAACAGTTAAACCGTAACTCTTGAAGCTCTGCACTCGTCTGAAAAGGGAGGTGGGAGCACCAGCTCATTTTCATTTAAAAGGGATAGCAATTTCAACAAGCTATAAAAAATTATCTGTGATGTATTTTGAGATAAAACTTCACATACCGTTTAAAATATTGTTTCAGTGCATTCTATGGTGACTTTAACACACAGGGAAAATGCGTAATGGATGCCTTGCAGATACAAAATAATGTTTTGATTAAAGGGTAGTTAACAATAAACATCAGCGAAACTCTAAGAATTCAAAACATTTTTTATAATAGTGCTCTCATTATAACCTTATGTATATGACAGTAGTTATTAATGTCAGGGCAGGCCCAGGATCTGTTGGTGCCCTAGGCAAGATTTAGTCATATTTAAAAGTATCATTGAATTACCTCTTCAGGAACTCGAGCTGCGTCAGAGGATGCTTTGGTAATGCCCTTCAGCATGACCGGCTCTGAACCACGTGTGTAATCAGTCCAGTGGATGGGCGAGACGTCACGGGCGGGGTGACGTAACTACCAGGAAGCTTAAAAGCACTTATGTGTGGTGAAACGGGCGTCAGCTTTTTTTCATTCAGCAAGCGCTCCATGTGTGTGTCAGTCTGATATTCGTTTGTGAGTCTTATTTAGTGTTGTTTGTCTCAAAATGTCAAAAGCACAAGCATCATTCAAATAAAACCAGAAATAACATAAAATAATCACATGGCCAATGAAAGTATCCCTCTAGTTCAGCCGTCTCCTTTGCATAAAGGAATAGATCAATCCTTTGATAAAGTGACAAGACCAAACACTTAAGCAAGGGCGAGGGCAGGCAGCATTTCAAGCTGTGTGTTCCTCCTTGCCCGGGATATATTACGGGTGGGGAGACACACAGTTTGTGCATTATATGCCTGGAAGTTGGCATGAGAAAGCTGTCAGCCCGCATTGCGAGCGTCTCTCTATGCATGTTCTCAATGTTTTCTGCGTACTAAGCTGAGGTTTGGAGGTCGTGGGGAAGACCATTCTTGGCCCACCACTTTATCCCGGCTTCTGACTATTATGTCACTGTGGTGGGGATGAGCAAGCGCGGTTATAAGATGATGCTCTGGGTGGAACAGACGCTCGCGAGCTATCTGTCTCCCTACGCTGCGTTGTCTTTAAAGGCTCCGACATTGCCCTCCAAACGGCTGCGTACAACTTCACCGCTGGTGGGCAAGGGGTACTCGTCAGCAGGTCAGGCTGGTGCGTGTCTGCACACCATGGCAGTGTTACAGGCGTACCAAGCTGACCTGCTCAAAGAGCTAGATGAGGGTGAGCAAGAAAAATCTGAGGATATTACTGTGATTTGTCTCTCTGTGCCACTAAGGAGACCACCCGTGCCTTTGGTAGGTCTATGGCAGCCTTTTATTGCGGTGGTGAGGCATTTGTGGCTGACCCTGTCAGATATGAAAGAGAAAAACAGGGTCTGCCTCATGGACACCCCGCTTGCACCTTCTGGCCTGTTCGGTGATGCCATCAATACCGTCGTCGATAGGTTCTAGGAGGCTCGTAAACAGGTTGCGGCATTCCAGCGGTTCCTCCCTCGCCACTCTCTAGCTCTGGGGGCTGCTGGGCGGGAGCAGCCCCCTCTGAGTACATGCTCCTCATACAGGGAGGCTCAAAAACAGCGTCACCTCACGTGCTCCCCCGTCAGGGGCTTCAAAGTCTAAGCTGGATCTGTGGACCGTACTTAAGACTAAGTGGTCCTCGGCCAGGAGGTCCTGACACCACTGGACCAGGACTTATGAGGGCAGGCCCTTCTGGGGTAGAGTGAGTTACACCGCATTACACTGTGCCCATCTCTCCTCAGTGCCCTCAGGAGATCGGTCTGCCATCCCTGTAACTCCGGCAGGGTGCAGCGGTCTCCTGTGAGCGCCACTCTCAGTCACCGCAGTGCCAAGGGGCTCGCCACCTCCGCAGAGGTCTCTAGAGTAGCTGGTTCGGCCATCCCCTGCCGGTCCGCCATTACAGGGCACTGAGCTGGCTGCTCTCATTACACCAGAGCTCAGTCTCGAGAGACTGATTCCCTTAGTAGACTTTTTGGCAGCGTGGAAACGTCTGCCAGATGTGTCTCAGTGGGTCCTGCACACTGTAGAGAGAGGCTACATAATCCAGTTTGGTTCTCCACCCCCTTGTTTCAACGGGATCACTCCCACGCTGGTGGTCCCCGAGCAGGCTCTGGTCATGGAACAGGAAGTAGACACTCTCTTGAGGAAGGAGGCCATCTAGGTGGTCCCTCCTCATGAAAGTCCGGTACTTCATAGGTCCAAAGGATAGAGGGTTGCGTCCCATTTTAGACCTGCGTCAGTTGAACCACTCAGTCATGCAACTGAAGTTCAGGATGCTCACATTCAAACAGGTCATGTCTCAGATCAGGTCTGAGGACTGGTTTGTCACGGTCAATCAAAGCACGCATACTTCCATGTATCCATTCTTCCCACTCACAGAAAGTTCCTGAGGTTTGCTTTTGGGGCCAAAGCATATCAATATCGAGTTCTTCCCTTCGGCCTTGCACTCTCACCCTGCACTTTCACAAAGTGTGTGGATTAAGCTCTGGCTCCGTTTTGACTTCGGGGCATCCACGTGCTGAACTGTATCGATGATTGGTTGATTTTAGCTCAATCAGAGCAGATGGTGGTTCGACATCGCGATGTCATTCTCGCCCACATGAGTGAGCTGGGGTTAAGACTAAATGCCATGAAAAGTGTGCTTTCTCCATTACAGAGGACCACTTATCTAGGCATGGTGTGGGATTCGACCACAATGCAGGCACGTATGTCCCCAGCTCGGATCAAGTCAGTCCTCACCACTGTCATGAGAGTCAGAGAAGGCCGGTCACTCACTGTCAAGCAGTTTCAGAGACTGCTGGGTCTAATGGCAGCTGCGTCCAACATGATACCTCTTGGCCTGCTGTACATGAGACCCCTACAGTGGTGGATCAAGACCAAGGGGAAACCCACTTTGCATGATCAAGGTCACACGGCAATGCCTATGTGCCTTGGACATGTGGAGGAGACCTTGGTTCTTGTCTCAGGGCCCAGTGCTGGGTGCTCCTTGTCACCGTGTAACGCTAGCGACGGACGCGTCCCTCATCGTTTGGGGTGCGGTCATGAGTGGCCATCCTGCCTGCGGTCTATGGAGTGGTCACCATCTGACATGGCATATAAACTGCCTGGATATGCTGGCCGTGCTTCGAGCACTAAAACACTTTCTCCCAGACCTAAGAGGTCACCATGTGTTGGTGCACACCGACAACACAACAGTGGTCTCTTATATCAACCACCAAATGGGTCTGCGCTCACGCCGTTTGTAAAAACTAGCGTTACCAGATCTTTGTGTGGTCCCAGGGCAAACTCCTCTCACTGAGAGTAGTTCACATTCCTGGGCATCTCAATATGGGAGCAGACATCCTGTCGAGGCAGGGGCCAAGGTGGTGAAGCAGATATGGAGAATTTTTGGCCAGGATCAGGTGGACCTGTTTGCAACTCAAGAGACATCGCACTGTCCTCTCTGGTTCTCTCTGACTCATCCAGCTCGACTGGGGCTGGATGCCATGGTACAGACGTGGCCAAGGCTTCGTCTGTAAGCTTTTCCCCTGATCGCTCCCGGGAGTTCTGGAGAGAGTGCGCCAGGATGAGGTCCGTCTTCTGCTAGTAGCCCCGTTCTGGCCAAGCCGAGCAAGGTTCTCAGACCTTATTTCTTTCCTCGACAGTGTGCCATGAGGGGGCACAGCTCATAGCTTCTGGTCTCTCAACCGAGGTTGTCGAGACCATCCTCCAATACAGAGCTCCCTCTACGAGGAAACTGTATGCCTTGAAGTGGGAACTTTTCACTTCTTGGTGCGGAGACCACTACTACTACTTCTACTAGAAGTGTGGCGGCCTCTAAGGCCTTCTTGGCAGGAGTATCACTGTAGGACATCTGCGACGCAGCGGGATGGTACACTCCCCTAACCTTTGTCAGGTTCTGTGGCCTAAATATGCGAGCCAATCCTGGCTCTTCTGTTCTCTTGCCCTAGCTGTGTAAGCTTACACACTAGGCAGAGATTTGAAAGTCTGGCCGTGTGGATGTACTCATTCCCAAAGTGCCTTCCTGAAAAGGGACGTGTCAAGTTATGCATGTAACCATGGTTCCTCAAGGGAACAAGATGCTGCGTCTTGTGGCCATACTTCAGGCTTCTCTGCTGGCACTTGCTTCACTCCTAGAAGCTGACGCCGGTTTCACTGCACATGCTTTTAAGCTTCCTGGTCGCTACGTCAGCCCGCCCATGATGTCTCACCCACCCATTGGACTGATTACACACGTGGTTCAGAGCCAGTCACGCTGAAGGGCGTTCCCAAATTGTCCTCTGAAGCAGCGTATCATTCCCTTGAGGAACCATGGTACATGCATAACCTGAGATGTTTTTCAACACTCTTTATGGTTTAAAAAATATGTAAAAACATTAATCATATACAATTATTTATTTATTTAAAATTTTGCAGCATAAATGCATTTATGGCACCTCAGTTTTATCAAACCGCCTGTGTAAATTAGTCTAATGCCACTTCAAATGCAGCTTCTGTTTCCTCTGCAGTGGAAAGATAGAATTTGTTAATACTAATTTCATTTGAATGGTAACGATTCTACAGTTTCTTATTATTCTAACTGAATTAATTGAAACAAAGTAAAAATTTGATGTGAAAGATGACACTTTTAATAAGGTTAGGGGAAAAAATGATCATTTATAAACACAGGGGGAAATGACATCTGTTTTGTTGCATACAGCAACTCATTTTAAATGAACTATTTCTTCCTCTTTCCAGTCACAGACACTTTATTTTGAGAGTTGTTTAAGTGAGAGAAAATCTGTAACTTAGTCCAGATTGGGGGAATCATAATGTTTAATCATTTCTTTTATTATGGAAATAATTTTTGCATTGAAATTTGGATAGACGTTTGTTTGTATATGCTGTCAATTATAGTTCTTAAAAAGAAAATCAGAATCGCCAAAATTTTTTGGCAGTTCACGCTTCAAAAGAAAATCAGAAATCGTGTGTGTGTGTGTATGTGTAGATATATATATCAGTGGCGGCTACTGGTCTGTCAGAGAGGGGAAGCTCATTTTCGGCCTACATCATAACATTGTCTATTTATTTAAAAGTAAATTCTGCCCTACGTTCCTTTTCAAGAAAATGGTCTGTGACCCTGTCGTACCAACTAGGAGTCTTTTCAAGTGACTTGACCAGTGTCCTCTCAATGGCCAGCAGAGCTAGGCTGCTTAAACGGCCTTGGCCCATTGTGTTTCGGGTGTAGGACTTGAGTCGCTTTAAACAGGAGAAGCTCCTTTCTACACCTGCAGATGTAGCTCCAATTGTTGCCACTAATGAGAACAGTTTGTAAAGCTGAGGTATTGCACTGTCCAACTCCATGTCTTTAAGGAACACCAAGTAATCACACAGCTTTCCCCTGTTACCCTGCAAGTCCTGATCTGAATACAGGACTTGAAGTTCTGACCTCAGTCTTCCTGAATCAAAGTGATGGCCATAACTTTTCAGGACACTTTGGAAGGCCTCCTCTGGAAATACCTGTCTCATGTCATCAAATTTCCCTGGATTGACTAATTCTAAGAAGAGCATGCTTTCCAAATTTGAAAACGTCGAGGAATCTGCTCCAAGAACAAGTTTTTATTTCGACTGAACTTGAGAAATCCGCGATGGGACTGAGCGCGAATAGCTTCAGTGATTCCTTATAGTACAGAATCGCTGTCAGTCAAAAGGAGATGCAGTCTTTCGACAGACCCTCCAATCATCACGCAGAAGCTCGGAGTCCGGGCCAGCCCACTCCCCATTCACCCCCAGAGACGCTGAGCGTCCGTGGGCGGGACATAATCGCAGCATTTATCAAATGACCGTCTAGTTTCGAAGCGCTGAAAAAAACCGATCAAAGCAGCCCCATTGAAGTCAATGGACGCTGGGCTTCAATAGGGAAATGTACTGTGACCCTGCGGGAATGTATGAGAAGGAAATCGAGTCAGCCGACCTGCTATATGTAACTGATTCTGAACGAACTCGTCTTTGAGATGAACGTTTTCTAACGCATTTTTAGTCAATAAAATGTTAATAGAATAGTACATATTTGACCATTAATTTTGTGACTTTTAAATGGTAGTACATATGCAGTTAGTCTTACTCAGATCTTTTTGGTTGGTGTGCTTTCATCACCAGGCAAAACAGAAAATATTCAACACACTCACAACACAAAATTGACAACAAAAGTTAATTCCAGGTGTGAATAGCTGCATTATAATCAATTGTTTCTTTTAAAAAAAATTGCTTGGTGTGAAAAGGTCTAAAGATATACATAACTGAGTTAAATTTGAACTTAATTAGCCCAGTGTAAGTGTAAACAATGAAATGTTGATAAAGTCTCCAAGAGAAACGTATTTAAAATGTGGTAATTTTTCAAAGAATTGTGACTGCATGACAGGGTTTAACAGACAGTTCTAAAGCATTTTAGAAAAACTACTTAGTTAACATATGATTTTTTATTTTAAGTAAATCCATTAAAATATAACAATGATTAGCAGGGATATGTAAATTGCCTGATATTTATATATATATATATATATATATATATATATATATATATATATATATATATATATATATATATATATATATATATATATATAAACAAACATATAATATTATTATTATTATTATTTTATTTTTACTTTTATATTTTTTTTTTATAAGTATAAACAGTCATTGAGACACATCCAATACCAGTAACCACATCTTAGCCTTCATAACTCAGAATGAGTGTCTTTATGCCTAGGGCAGAATGTGTTGTTATAAATGTGTAATATAAATTAGTTTAAAATTTTCACTTTACAAAGACTTGCAGAACATATACTGTAAATCACAGTGATTTCACAGGGATATTACTGGTGCTTATAACTGACTAGTTATCTAATACCAGCTAACATTTTGAAAATACAAACACTTTCATGAATCTGAAAATTTCAGGGGTCTCATTTATAAAACTCTCCATAGATTTCATCCTAAAAGTGTACATAGGCACAAAAGCTAGATTTTGCGTACGCACAAAATTTTTCAAATTTATAAAACAATGCGTATGCCAGAACCTGTGCAAAAATCCCTTTATAAATCCCAGTCAGGGGAAGATTTTGCATACGTGCATCTCCACCTCGTCTCCTCCCCAAAATAACCATATATGGAGCTTACAACACCTTGTTTTACTATGCGTAACTTCATCTGCATATCACTTCCATGCATATTCCCATGCACATGACACCATGTTTAACACAGAGACATTAAGGAAATATTAGATGGGGACTATAATGCCATTTGTGTCATACACATTAATTTTTATTGCTAAAAATTATCCAGTATCCTTGTTAGGTTTTATAATAAATATATGAAAATATCCATAAAAACAAAATGGTTTAAAGTTGTTCTCAGATATATTTTAGAATAGAGTTGATCTCATTCTTTTATACTGGCCAAATAGTATTTCAGTTGTTTTAAACAATTCAAATCAAATTAAATGTATGCAGTTTTGGTGATGAACATCTTTTAGCTATTTTAGTGGAAACAGATAGGCCCATATTTATTGCATTGTAAATACAATTGTCTGATTCGGCTCGTCACTGACAAATTATTTTATAAAGAAAACGTACAAATCTTACCGAATCAATCCTAGTTATATTCTTCAAATATAGTGGTTTTTTTCATTATGTTGTTGAGATCCCTTCACACGACATCAACACCTCTGTGCAGCTGCTGTTGTAAGTTATTATCATTGGTCCTATACCGGACAATGTACCGTTCGACCACTGAATCCAGCAGTGTCCCCCAAATAACGAAGTAAGTGCGCATCATTGTTCTCGCTAAAATCTTTCTCATAACATGTGATCTGTAGTTTAGTTTAAAGATGAATTATTGTGCACCTATAGCACTCCTCGCTGTCATTAAAACATAGCATACCACAGGAAAATTATTTAGTTATTTCTATGCAAATTTTGTGCGTACGCAACGTTTATAAATGAGACCCTAGAACAGTATAAAAAAAAAAAAATCATTCTGCTTGTGTTTAATAAATGAGGCCTGTTTTTTTCTTTTACTTGCTTCTTGCTTCTTCCTTTTTTTCCCCCTGCAATTCCACTTTACATCCCTGTGAAGTTGTAAACGAAGACTTGGGGCACCATCTGAAAGGGTTGGCCTCACAGGTTTCTAAGAGTTTGCTTGCTGGTGATGAGTTACTGAGAATACACTTCACTACTGCTGCAGAGCCCCTCAGCAAGACAGTTAAGACATACTTGGAATGGCCAGCTGCAAGTTGCTGTGAATAATAGCATCTGCTAAATGTTCCTTTTGGTTTCAGCAGTGGTCACTTTCTAACCAGTTCCTCCTCCTCTCCATTCTGCAGCATCTGTCTGGAGACTTGAGCATCAGTGGAGTTCTCAAATTCTCCTTTTCTGTGTCTTTGCGTCATATGATATGCAGTGCTGTCCTCGCTGATGCTAATGAGAATAGCAGCTGAATTAATGTCATATGTTTTGATTCACATTTACCTGTTCATCAATCTTTTTACTGGGCCCATTATTTCAGTCTGCCTGGTAAAATGTTGTTTTTTTGTCAAATGTCTGTTTGTTTCTAGCCGCACTGCTCTGCCTATCACCACAAGCATGCAAAAAAAACCTAAACCTATTACTGTTCAAGAAATGAAGTAGGCATAATTAAGTATGCATAGCAGTCTGTTTTGGTTTAGTGCTATTTCCCTTTTTTCCACCACTCAAACTTTTGTTTTTGCTCTCTCTCTCTCAATTCAATTCAATATGTGCTTTATTGGCATGACAATTGTTACAATGTATTGCCAACGCATAGTGTTTACATTGAATTTAGAACAGATATATACAGTATATGCAACAAAAACATGCATGTACACTCACCTAAAGGATTATTAGGAACACCATACTGATACTGTGTTTGACCCCCTTTCGCCTTCAGAACTGCCTTAATTCTACGTGGCATTGATTCAACAAGGTGCTGAAAGCATTCTTTAGAAATGTTGGCCCATATTGATGGGATAGCATCTTGCAGTTGATGGAGATTTGTGGGATGCACATCCAGGGCACGAAGCTCCCATTCCACCACATCCCAAAGATGCTCTATTGGGTTGAGATCTGGTGACTTTGGGGGCCATTTTAGTACAGTGAACTCATTGTCATGTTCAAGAAACCAATTTGAAATGATTCGAGCTTTGTGACATGGTGCATTATCCTGCTGGAAGTAGCCATCAGAGGATGGGTACATGGTGGTCATAAAGGGATGGACATGGTCAGAAACAATGCTCAGGTAGGCCATGGCATTTAAACGATGCCCAATTGGCACTAAGGGGCCTAAAGTGTGCCAAGAAAACATCCCCCACACCATTACACCACCACCACCAGCCTGCACAGTGGTAACAAGGCATGATGGAGCCATGTTCTCATTCTGTTTTTTTTACCATCTGAATGTCTCAACAGAAATTGAGACTCATCAGAGCAGGCAACATTTTTCCAGTCTTCAACTGTCCAATTTTGGTGATCTTGTGCAAATTGTAGCCTCTTTTTCCTATTTGTAGTGGAGATGAGTGGTACCCGGTGGGGTCTTCTGCTTTTGTAGCCCATCCATCTCAAGGTTGTGCGTGTTGTGGCTTCACAAATGCTTTGCTGCATACCTCGGTTGTAACGAGTGGTCATTTCAGTCAAAGTTGCTCTTCTATCAGCTTGAATCAGTCGGCCCATTCTCCTCTGACCTCTAGCATCAACAAGGCATTTTCGCCCACAGGACTGCCGCATACTGGATGTTTTTCCCTTTTCACACCATTCTTTGTAAACCCTAGAAATGGTTGTGTGAGAAAATCCCAGTAACTGAGCAGATTGTGAAATACTTAGACTGGCCCGTCTGGCACCAACAACCATGCCACGCTCAAAGTTGCTTAAATCACCTTTCTTTCCAATTCTGGTATTCAGTTTGGAGTTCAGGAGATTGTCTTGACCAGGACCACACCCCTAAATGCTTTGAAGCAACTGCCATGTGATTGGTTGATTAGATAATTGCATTAATGAGAAATTGAACAGGTGTTCCTAATAATCCTTTAGGTGAGTGTATATACATTTAAAAAGTAGAACAAATAACATTTTAAAATTCTACGAACAATTTATATTTCAGTGTGTGTGTGTGTGTGTGGTGTGTGGTGTGTGTGTGTGTGTGTGTGTGTGTGTGTGTGTTTGTGTTTGTGCGTTTGTGGTGTGGTGTGGTGTCTCTCTCTCTCTCTCTCTCTCTCTCTCTCTCTCATTTATTAAAAGGCTTAGCTTCATTGACACCTCATAGACACCTATGGTCTAATGAAGCCTGCATAGGAGGACAGTACAGCTGCTTTTTAACACATTTTCCCAGCTGAGCCATGGAATGTTTTGGCTGGTTTAATCTAATATCGCTGCTGCTTCTACATACACTAAAATCTTTTAGATGATGGCATAACTGAGATCTGTATGAATGTTAACATATTAACATCTTTAGTTGTCTCAAAATGCCCTAGACATGCATTTTGGCAGAATGAAGGCATAAAAAAGATGATCTACATTTTCTTTTTGTTTGACTGATGATGTTCTGAATTAATGCTCATTGTCATTTTTCTTCACAGTGTTTGATAAGCAAGGATTCTTGCTGAATCTGGACACAAAGATGTAAGTATTCTGTATTATACAATTCCTTCATTATACATTTAACCAATAAAGAGAAAAATGACTTGAAATCAAAGTTAATCAAAAGTTGTGAATCAAAAGCAAACTGTCTTTTAAATTCATTTGAATGATTTAATTAATTTTTTACAAAAAAATGTATATTAATAGAAATATATGTATTATTTTATGATTAACCATTTCTTTTTTAACCACATTACCTCTATGCTTTCTCTAGTTTCGTTCATTTGTCTTCAAGTGCAATAAATTGATTTCTAAAAATACAAATGTTATTGCTGTTCCAGAATAAATTATTTTTATACAAAAGATCAACAAAAGTTATATGCACTACCATTTAAAAGTAGAGGGTGGTAAGTGTTTTATTATTATTATTATTATTATTATTATTATTATTATTATTATTATTTCTTATCATTATTTTTTATGAATTTTCAGCAAACATTACTCTAGTCGTCAGTCACATGATCCTACAGAAATTCTGATTTCCTGCTGAAGAAAAGTTTATCAAAGTTGAAAACAGTTGTGCTGCTTAATATTATAGTGGAATCTGTGACACTTTATCCTTTTTTTTTCAAATGTGTTTACGGTCCCTTTTAATCGATTTAATGCGACTTTACTGAATAAAAGTATTAATTTCTTAAAAAAAAAAAAAATCTTACATTTTTGAATGGTAGTGTTGTAAGAATAAGTTGTTGAAGTTGTTTAAAGTCTTAAAAGCAATAAGGCTTTTGGCCTCATTCAGTGCCATCAGTGTCTGTGACCTTGTGTGAGGTGTTAAGGTGTGATGTATTATAGGTCTGTGTGTGGTAGGCATGTTTACATTTCATTTTTAAAGCAGCCAAACTCTCAGACTCTCACCTCACCCTAATTTCTCAGTGTTAAGTATGAGAGAAGACATGTCTGTTCACACCATGCACACATATAATAAGCAAAGCCTTTGACAGGTTTAGATTTCATTGACGCTGTGAGCAAAAACTGTCTGTGTGGTTCACTTCATCATTCAGCTGGCCTCAATCCACCATCCTCTCTGCTGCTTAAAGATTCAGAGCTGTCATGACAACAAAATACGACATTGTCCCATTGGGCCAACCAATTCATCAAAATGAAGGCTTCAGCAAATAAGTGTCTTGTGGCTTTTATTTTAACCGTTGAAAAGGTACTTAGTGTAGGACAATTTGATTTAGTGTTGAGACCTGGGGCTTCAGCTTTCTAATCAACAATGTAACCTCAGAGATCATAGTTTTTTTTATTTAATTTTCTTCATGTATTACTGTCACTTCAAAAGTGCTCAAACAGTTTTCAGATTTTTAATCCAATATTGAGACTCAGTTGCTTCTTTAGTTGCCATTCAACAAGGTGGTCCAGCCAGCATGTGCCTATTCTCACCCACCTCCAGTCTCTGATAGAGAGTTTCTGCTCTCTCTCTCTCTCTCTCTCTCTCTCTCTCTCTCTCTTTCTATCTCACACACACACTCACTCTGCCCACTGGCCTCTCAGACATGACCTGTGTCCTCCTCACCTGTTTATTTGAAATGCTCTCATTGTGAGCTGCAAGTTATTAATGACACTGCTCAGTTCAGATGGGAGGAGAATGTCAGCAGTCCCTATCCATTTAGAGGAATTCTCAAGATTTCATTGTTACAACTTTTTGATAAATTATGCACTACCGTTCAAAAGTTTGGGGTTTGGTAAGATTAAAAAAAAAAAATGTTTTTGAAATGAGTCACTTATGCTCACTGAAGTTGCATCTGAGGATTTATTTGATCAAAATACAGTAATGTGAAAAATATTACAAGTTAAAATTTATTTTTACTAGCATTAGTTTTATTTTAATGTATTTTAAAATGTATTTTATTCCTGTTATGGCAAAACTACTCCAGTCTTAATGTTGCATAGTCCTTCAAAATATAATGATTTGCTGCTCAAGAAACATTTCCTTTTATTAACAGTTGAGTTGCTTAATATATTTAGTGAAAACTGACACTTTTTTTTTTTTTTTTTTGGATGAATACAAAGTTTAAAAGATATTTGTTATACAACAAATTAATATTTGAAAAGTATTTGATATACATATTTGATTTATATATATATATATACACACACACACACACAAATAATATATATATATATATATATATATATATATTTTTTTTTTTTTTTTTTAAGGCCTGATCACTGGGTGAAAATGTTTTTGATCTTTTTATAATGTGACCCTCATTAAAATAAATAAATAACATTACATTTAAAAAAAAAAAAAAAAAAAAAAAAAAAACAGCATTCTAAACATTACACTGTTTATATGGCAGAACTTTCTCTATGCATTGTTTGCATGGAACAAACTCTTCTGTCACGAATAACCAGATGTTTATTCATTTTGAAAAGTAGGCAACTTCATAGAATAATAAACAGCTTTTATGGAGTAATTCATCTAAGTACTTCACATTTCTGCTTTTAAACAGCCCAGAACTCTGGCCCTGTTAGTTCCATTTGTAAGTGTGTAACCAAAAACAACTGATGGGCAAGTCAAAAAATTAAATTGTGCTGTTAACATCATGTCACAAATGCTGTCTTTTAGTGTGCGTTTTGAGCTTGGAACATTCTTTCAGAACAAAAGTATGGAATAAACACTCACTGTTTGTGCAGCCAGCAAAATGAGTTGCATTCCTGTTGTTTGACTATTTCATTTATTTAACACATCAGCGATAAACTGAGTTTTTCAAAAGTAATCTATCACATCCTGCTCTAGATGCCATCCATCATGTGCCAGGCTAGATAAAAACAATATACCTCAGATTCACCATTACCTTTTAGCATATTTATGCTGCGTGATATTCCTGTCAGGTTTAACATTTACAATCCTGTCTAATTAAAATGAATGCCTTCTCTTTCTTCTCCTCTCTAACTTTCTACAGGCCTCCGGAGTTGGTGTACAAGTACGGAAACCTCACTGAAGGAACCTGTAAACCTGGTTATGCAGCTGCCAAAATGAGTGCTATCTATCCAAAGTATGAACAGATTTCTTTATGAATGTATTACAAGATGTTGAAATTATTAGATAAACTTTTTTTTCTAACACGAAAATGTTAGAAAACATTCTTACTTTTGAGGTCTGTTGCAGTTCAACATGAATTTGTGTATTGCAAGATGTTGTATTTTTAGAGAAGGTATTCAAAGGAAGGATATTTGAAGATGGTAGATGTGATGAAAGTTTGGTTAGAAAAATACAAAGAGTCTTTGACTGAATCTTGTCCCTTTTTTATCTTCATCTGTTCAGCTTTTGTTCTGCAAGGCTTTGTGATATTGAGCTCTTTGTCACCTACAGAATTAAGTACAAACTATGTGACTTGATGACCGCTTTGTTAAAGATTTACTGCTTTAGCTTCAAGTTTACCAAGTTCCTCATATGTTCCTCTTTCCCTGGTTTCGCCCTTCACTATTCAAGAGACACTATGTCACTTCTCAGCTACGAAGCCCCTCAGGCCAGTCTCATAATATCTCTGACTGAACAGTAAGCTGCTCCTCTGATCCTTTAAGACCTTGTTAATTTCTGACCTACCACAACAAACAACCACTTCCGCATGCTTTCAAGCTCCACAATGCGCCTGTTGTAACTCTTTTTGTAAATGTACAGTGATTCTGTCTTTGCGGCTGAGAGGAGAAAGCCCTGTAAAGCAGCCTCTGTGGAGGTCCGAATGAGTCAACTTCTTCAGTTTGACTAAATCCTCAGAGCGCTCCGCGACCCTCAGTGATGTCACACAACACTCTGCGACCTTCGATGATGTCACAGGCTTTTGATGGAACTTTCCATCTTTGTTGGCATCCGTATTCCATTGTTCCCTCAGCTTTAGGATAAGTCTCCTGCTGGCTATTGTTAGCATAAGTGATTTTTCCACTA
This sequence comes from allo-octoploid hybrid of Carassius auratus x Cyprinus carpio, assembly GCA_024542945.1. NCBI lineage: Eukaryota > Metazoa > Chordata > Actinopteri > Cypriniformes > allo-octoploid hybrid of Carassius auratus x Cyprinus carpio. The sequence continues at coordinate 9,282,926 of CM044992.1, read as the reverse complement.
CAGCATGCCTGGCAATGATAAACATTAAGCATCACGGTTCAGTTTGTTCATGGATATTTCTCTCATCGCCATAAGATTGTTTAGAAATAGCTTTTCCACCAATCAAGCAAGATTATTTTGGAAAGGATTTGAGCAGCTATCACAAAACGGCAACTATCACACAATAGCAACAGCAATATTTAGTCCAAGTCAGATGGTTGCCCTGGATCGGTTTAAACAAAAACTGTCTAAACAAAAATATTAATTTCATTAAAATTACTTTTTAAAGAAGAGAGAATAAAGACATTTTGACAACAAAAATGACAAGTTCACGTTGTAGAAGATGTAGTTTTGGTGTGTCCTTAACGCTCTAGAATCAGCACAAACATCAGAAGACCCATAAAGCAGAGCAATGACTAAATTGCTGCCTGAAACTTTTTAACAGGACCCCAATTAATGGCACATGTGTTAACAGTGTATACAATGTGCCTCTAATTAACACGTGTGATGGATCAAAGTTCTCGGGGTCTTTGTTTGTCTTTTGGGGTCAAAAGGCACTTCTTCCACATTATTACAACACAAATATTTGAGCATTTTTATTGTGTGATAAATTATTTTTAATGATGTTTAGGATACATTGATTCAGTTTAGATATTTCCAAAATCATGAACTAAATAACAGTTGGAACGTTTTATGTAATTTTTGAATGTATAAAACAGAGATAGGTATTGAACATGTTAGAGGAATTTGAAAATTGCAGTCAGTAACTCTTTTTACAGTTTCAGTGTACAACAATTAATAATTATAATTAAAAATGTACTGTTCATTAATACAATAATATATATATACAAATACAATAATACAATGTCAATTCATAAAACTTTTTTTAATAAAAACCTGTTAGTATATATAGAAATTAACATTGTTTAACAAAAATTGTTAGTGCATGATACCTAATGCATTAACTAACGAATTGAATTTTATTGTAAAGTGTTTCCATTGAATGAATAATCATATTAGTTTAGCGGTTGGACATTTTTCATTTAGCATCTATAAGGACAGAATTGCGTCATCATGTTTGGATAAAGGACTTTAAGACTCAGATTTAACAATGTCACATGGTATAATTTTATTTTTATCCATGCATTTTCATAATAAACTATTTTGTTGAATAGACAAATATGGATTTGAAAGTTTAATGTGCAAAACTTCATAAAACTAGTGTTTTAATGTTTTTACATTTTTAAGTGCACTGCCACAAAAGTAGCAAATCCTTGTCAACCCAAATAATCATTTGTTGCATAAAGTAGAGATGGTCCTATTAGTTAATGCCCACTTGGCATGTTCATTATGTGGTCATTTGGGCAATCACTTGTCTCTTCCTTTAGGAGTGATATTTTATTAGGGAAACCCTAAGGAATCTACCTGAAGTCATGTGATCCCACCCTCTGTTAGTTCACCCCTGGAATCCACTTCATTTTAAACACCTCCACTTCTGTCCCAAAATTGTTTGTATTGGACTTAAATCAAATGTCTTTGTTGAACCTGAGCGGGCGGTTATGAAAATACAGCCCCCAGTGAGAGATAGCCACGAGGAAATGAGCACAATGTGCTCAGGCCTCCTGTTCAGGACCCCTTTATAACAAGCAGACGCCTGTCTGTCTTTAGGCCTGAAGCTCTCACCCAGTTATTTATAATATGATTTAGTACACACCCCACAAGCCAGAAGTTAATTAATTACAGTTTGTTTTGGCACAGACTTGCTTTGTCTCCTTTTTTCAGGTGATATAAGAAGAGAATCCGATGCATTTACTTACTTATTTATTTTTCTTGGCATTGTCAGGCATCCCCTGGCCTTAAGCAATTTAGTACATGAAATAGAGTCACTTTTATCAGAGTATGTTAAACAGTTGCCAATAACGATCCCATTCATTTCCTCATCTTATTTTCTGCCGCTGCTCTTTGACATTTTCTTCAATTGACATCATCTTTGTCCTCACTTTCCCCACATATTGGACGTTGGTGTAGATTTAGGTGGTTTAAAAGCAACTGGAGTCCTCTATTACTAAAAAGGCTGTAAACTTGCACCACTCTGTACTTTGGAAATAATTTTTTTTTTTTATGTTTTTTTCCCAGGACCTGTATTTTAAATGACCCATGTGTTCTTTTTACTGACCCATGATTTGTCTTTTTAGTTTTTTTTAAGGGGACCTAATTTTTTTCAAACCCTCTGTACCTCTCGACAAGCTCTCCTTGTTAGTCATCCCTCCACCCCAAACCAATCTATTGCAATTTTCTAACTTAAACGTAAAAGACCATAAAAAAAAACAACAACTGAAAAATGATCCGATATCCTTATGTTTGTAAATTAATAATGAGCCTGTTGAGTTGGGAGGGTCATAAAAACAGACATCCATCGTGTGGCCACACTTACAGAAGCAGAAAAGAGGCATGTCTGTGGAAAATGCATCTGCTGTCTGAGACTTTCTCGGTTCTTATTAAATTAAATCATTAAGTTTTTGAAAAATGTCTTTGTTTGATGGCTTCTGAAAGTTCACACTACCTACTGACATCTTTGAGCAGGTCAATGTTTCACTTTGGTTGCAGGCGGAGTAGATAAGAAATGACAGTGAGGATCTGCGGGTCAGAGTCAGAGGCACAGGCATTCATCGTTGCATTTGCACATTGAGCCTTAAGAGAGGAGTGTGCTGGGAAATGGCCTCTGGGTAGGGTGTCCCCTGACTCCTCTTGAGAAGGGGTGAACAGAGGCCTGGGTTTGTGATTGATTGGTGCTGGTTCAGCCACTCTGTTTTAAACTTTAACCACAGGTCAAAGCAGAGATGAAGTGAGACAAAAGCCCCCTTTGACTCCCCACCTCCTGATGTCCAGGAAGTGAATGTGTTATTAGCCCTGTTGATATGGAATTGACATGTTGCTATGGAGACGTTTTTGGTACTATGAAAAATTTGCTGAATGAAAAATATAATTTAAAATATATTTTAGATGAAAAATATAGTTGTTAATCTGAATGTTAGTTGTCCTTATATTCATTATATTGTGTTTACCATGCTTTTACAGGTTTAAGAAGCCAGCTTCCATGTTTCTGGACCGGAACTTTAAGCGGCTTTCAAAAGTTACAAACTATTTACCTCCATTTGGATTCAAAACTCAAGGTATGTATTAATTTTAAAATTAATTTATGGTAGACTTTGCCCCTTAACAACAATGTTGTCCAAATGCTTTCTTGTTTCCATAAATTAATAAAACTGATTCTTTTAATGAATGCATCCAAAGAATGAGTGAACTGTTTGAATCAGTCTGTAGCACTTTAGTAGATGTTTTTTTTCTAGTCCTGCTCTCACAAGATTTGCAAGAAGAAGAAGAAACAAAAGCATGCATGTAGAAGACTATATTTTTTCTTCCTCTCCTGTAAGATTTAGTCTTGCTTCGGTTTATTTTTTTGTTGCTCAATATATACTTATATATGTTATAGTGTGTGGGCAATTTAGTCACGCTGGATGCGTCAGCGTCACATTTGCATAGCAGCTTTACAGAAAATGCATGTATTTCAATTTACCATTTTTTGCCAAATTAAAATATCAGAGGGGACGATAAAATGATTGAACAAGATTTCGTTTCCATTTTTTATATTCCTGTTAATTTAGTATTTTTTGGTTTTGTTCCTTGAACCAGTTCACAGCCCTGGTTTTGATAGACAATAATATATTTGTCCCAAAAATGATTCTCATCATGAATTCCAAATGCTTTCAACTGTTGCCATCCATGTTTCTTTATAGCTGTAGGATGCCAAACTCTTACTATGTTTAACCATTGAACCACAGGGTCAGGAGTGACTTTGATATTGCAGTAGTGTGAGAGCAAACCTCTGAAGTGTGTACGTGGCCAGATGCATTGCACAGCAAGCCAGACATTTATGTACTTCAGTGATGTGGGTTTTTTATTCCATTCAACAGAGAACAAGATCCTTATTCTACTGAGCTTTGTGAATGTGTAAAAGAGAATGAGACCTTTGGAAAAGACCTGTAGATAAGGCAACAGTTTCTTGAAACCAATTGGTTGTTAATGTAATCCACCATTGTCTGCTTTTTCCCCTCCATCTGAAAAGATGATTACACATTAGATTTCAGCACATGTTCCAGCACTTGAGGGCAGCGGGCACATAAGGGTGCCTTGAATGTAACCTTTTTGTTCAGTTAAGGGCTCCCGTGTCCACACACATTACTTTCAAAAGAGCAGGTCCCATGTTTACATTACACCTGGTTTTTGTTTGCTGCATGGATCGTGAGCCTAGCGTGACTTCACTTTTAACTTTATTCATTTGGAAAAGTTGATACGTGTGGTTCTTGAATAGAGCTTGACAAAGTTGTGGGCCAGAAAGGCATAAAAATAGATGTCTTATTTCTGCACTATCAATTCCAATGTAAGCAATCCATGTGGCCACCTACGACTTTGTGATTTCTACTCTTGATTACGTCACCCTCAGTGGAAAACATTTAGTCAAAGATTTGCAGATGGTTGTCAACTGTAGGGTAATCCCAACATCCTTTACAGCTGGATGAACCAAATACCTCAGAGGAGAATAAACCATTAAGGCTGTTTTGACTGTAAGTTTGGCCTTTTAAGTGCCTTACAGTATTAAGTAGCCTCTTAAAATGTCTCCAGTGACTCAGCATGAAGTGTCACTCTCAGCTACTATGGTGAAGTTCCTCTAATTCTCATGAATTGTTGAAATAGTTTATGAGCATGTTTAATCAGTTTTTAAACAAACAAAAAAAAGCCTTTTGACAAACATTAAATGAAAGAAATGTCATTATGTGACTCGCACTCCAGATGGTTTTGTGATATAGCTCCTAAAAGCATTTGCATCATACCTGACCATTTCTACTTTATTTTACAATGTGATTTTCCCCTTGCCAAAACAGTGTATGTTAAAGATGAGGGTTTCATATGTTTAAACTGCCAAGAGTGATACTTGGCTAAAATGTTTATGCCATTGATCTTAAAACAACTCGAACCCATTGCTCTTCCCATTTCTTTGCGAAACCGTGATATATATATATATATATATATATATATATATATATATATATATATATATATATATATATATATATATATATATATATATATATATTCGTTTCTTATTCCAGTGTGGTCCCACCACTGTTTATAAAGTCCCTGGGGTTGCTTGATGTAAGCCGTCAGCACTTTGTCCAAACAATGACGGCTACTCCCTGATGCTTTTTAATCGTTAAGCTTACAGTTTAGGGTCAGTACCAATTTCAAGCTATTACGTTATCTTTTGCACTACACCGACTGTTGCGTTTATGGAGGGCAAATAAATTTACAGAAGGTTCTCACATGCTGTATAGTTGAAATCACAACCATTCGCTTCAAACCACAGGACTACATTGGTACATCCTAATATGTTTGCCTCTCAATAACATAGCATCTATGCCAATAGAAAAGATCATCTCACATGCTTGCTCTTTGTTGTCAGAAACAGTAATGACAGTCTTTAGGGTAGATGCTTTCAAACCACCGGACGAGGAAAAAAAGAAAGAATTATGTACAGATGTAGATTTGGCGCCTCACACGTACTGCAAAGTGCCTAGCAGACCTCCCAAAGTGTTTCCCTTTGTGTTATGCCTTCTTGATTTTGTTCACTGGAATATAGTTAGTGTCAAAAAGGTATGATGATAAAATGGGCAAGGCTGTACACATTGTCCTCATTGAATTAGCTTTTCCAAACTGTTTTCCTATCTTTGGACTTTTATAGTATGCTTTTAGGCAACTCAATGGGTCATGCTTATGCACCCTTAATAGGGAATCCAGTGTCTTCACTGATAATCAGGTGACATAATGTGTGTCAGCCATGAATGACTTCAAGGGTATCTGGGAAATGATCGCTATGACCAAACAGCTCTGTAAATATACTAAGAGCATCGGAAAGCATGAAGTGAAGAATTTGGCAAAGGAATTATACTTGTTTGCAAATGGCATTCCACTTTTACAGACTTTTTTTTTTTTTTTCAAAGTGTCAGTAACTTATTTTCAGTTGCTAATACAACTTCCAGGAGTGAATAACACAGTCATGCTCCTCCATCAGACCACCAGGAGTGCAGATTATTGAAGAAAATCTTTTGAATCAGATTAAAGCCATTACCATCTAGAAGTGTTTTTGTTTCATCCCTTTGTTATCTCTTTCTTTCTACAGAAAGAATCATAGATGTTATATTAACTGCCACAAAGAATTATGGACTGGGTCCAGATTTAGATAGGTAAGACTTTTGAAATTCATCACTACAAATTAATTTGCCCAAAGGTCCATGTCCTAACTAGCTATGATGCCATAAAGCCATCTCTTCAGTTCGGTTTTTATCCTAGAGACTCACACAGTCAATTCTCATTTTTAGATACACTATTGCTCAAAAGTTTGGGGTTATGATTATTATTATTATTTATTTATTTTTTGAAGGTGCTGTATGTAGAATAGACACCGAGTGGTTGAACTAGGTATTGCAGTGCAAATTCAAAATATTGGAGAGGGTTTTTTTCTCCCGGCCCCTCCTCCTCAGGCTTGACGCACACGCAGGTTGCCAGAATGACGACGCCAACAAGAACGAGTGCACTTGACGAAGAATGAAATTAAATACGCTGTGTTTTCCGCCAACTGGCAACCCGGGATGCCGAAATACAATTGGGTAAACTGGCAGTGGTCGAGTTTCACAAACCAAAACAAAGTCCGCGATTCCGGTGCGGAAAACACATTTTCAAAGGAGAATAACTGACTGTAGCATTGTTTTTCAGATAAACAAGTATGTTAACTTAGCATGTTTCTTAAATATCTGCAAACATATTATGGTATTTTTATGCTTTAGTAGAGTCAATATCTTACACCACATACAGTGTCTTATGCTCATCAAGGCTACATTTGTTTGATCAGAAATACTGTAACAGTACTATTGTGAGATATTAATGCAATATAAAATAACTGATTTTTATTTTAGTCTTCAGGGACACATGATCCTTCAGAAATCATTCTAATATGCCTTTTTTTTGTATCTCAAGAAACTCTTCTTCATATTTTAAATGTTGTGAACAGTTTTGCTGCTTAATATTTTTGTGGAAACTGTGACATGTTTTTCAGGATTCTTTAATTTAACAGCATTTATTCAAAAAGAAATCTAACAATGTAGATAATTCAATTTATTTTTGCATTTGCTTAAGATCACTTCAGATTTCAGCTGAGATGATGTGACAAATCAGAATTAAATTTAAAGCAATTTTTGCCAAAGTCTTTACTGTCCCTTTTGATCAGTTTAATGCATCCTTGCTGAAAAAAATAATAATAATTTCATTCAAAAAATAAAATAAAAAATCTTACTGACCCCAAACTGTTGAGCAGTAGTGTATGTATATGTTTGTATAATTTCATGTGTCTCAAGCGTAAAATGTTCCATTTTGCTCTGATTGTCATTGTTTGTAAAACTAATGTATTTAGTGTATATTTGTATTATTTTATATATTTTCTACCTGACCTAACTGTGCAATATAGGCAATATCAAGTTAAGCTTGTCATATTTATTTATTTTTTTATGCTGAATATGGCTGTAAAGATTCTTTCTGTACAGAATTGGGCTGTGCATTTTCAAGTAATGCCACCTGTCTTCTCATATGTTCTCTTTGCAGTTTGAGTTGTAAAAGATGTATAATAGTAGGCAATGGTGGTATCCTTAGCAACAAGTCTTTAGGATCCCGCATCGATGAATATGACGTTGTGATAAGGTGAGTCTCCACACAGTCACCTTGCTCTGCCATTTTAATGACCAAATCAATAAACTGAACAAATGAAAGGATTTTATGCTGCTGATTTACACTGATTTTCAGTATATTTATTCTTTAGACTCAACGAAGCCCCAGTGAGTGGTTACACCAGAGATGTAGGTACTAAGACCACCCTGAGGATAACCTACCCAGAAGGGGCCATCCAGAAGCCCGAGCGCTATGAGAAAGATTCCCTCTTTGTCTTCTCTGCTTTCAAACCTCTTGACTTTAAATGGCTGAGACAGATGGTCTTCAAAGAGAAACCGGTAAGAACGAGTGCAGTAGTACTGTATGTAACTATACTGGCTTGTTTCTTTCATTAAAATCTTTTTTTTTTCTTCTGCTTTGAAGGTCTACTTATTCAGTTAATTTTGAAGCAGAATGGTGGCATTTTTTTATAGGTCCATTTCCAGTTCAGCACTACCTGCTCCTTTGCTGAATTTTTAGATCTTGAAATGATTTATAAATTTAGAGTAATGTTAATATCGCCCTCTAACAAAAAGTATTGCATTGGAATTTTTGTGGTTAAAGGATTTTAATTAGGTTATTGAAGAAAAGGCTTTTATTGTTCAAGGACTTTGTCTCATTTTTAGCAAGATGTAAAACATTGTCCTTCCAGGTTTGACTGACATCTCGTGAATTAGCCTCTTAATCAGAAGGGTTGGCCGTTTCTGAATGAGCTCTCTCTTATCTCACACAGTTTTAATGACTCTGCCTCCATCCCATTTCTTATCACACAAAGAGCAAGCATAAGCACTTTGTTCTCCTCTGAAGTCAGCTGACTTGGCTACTTAAGGATGTGTTTTTTTCTTTTCCAGTCATCTGTCATGTAATCGTGGTCAGGCGTTTTGGTCTGTGTATGTGGCTTTCCCCACAATTTCTCTTTTCGAATATACTTGTCTTCCTCAGCAGCACACCTGCTTGTTTTCCCCCATTGTCAAGTGGGAATCTTGCGGCAGCATGCCTCAGGAGTTCCCGGCCAGCACAGCTGCTGGGCTTTCAGGGGACCAGTGCTGTTTTTTTTTGACATTTGTCAATGTGCAAGAGACTCGGCAGAGGAAGAAAAATAGAGAGCTATTTGATTACCCCACTCCCCTCTGGCCCCTGAAAAGAACCAGTTTTGTCTGAACATCTGATCGTAACAAGCTGGACAGTGGTAAATGCTCAGATAATTGATCTGGCCTCTGGCTTCTGATACATTGGCTTTGATCTCGTGGAAGGAAGAATTTCCTTCACCAAATGAGGGGTCAAGAAAGCTCCAATGTGTCTGCCATAATGTTAGAAACAGTGGTTGATGACTGATGCAAACCATAGTATTAGGTAACAAAATAGCTTTTTTTGTATCAGAAAGAAGAAAATTAAATGTTCATGCTATTCTGGAATCTAATTGGGTAGGTTCTTGGATGTAAAAATGGTTGTAAATGGGCAATGTTTAGACATCCAAGATAATGCAGGAATATTCCAGATATTTGACATAGCTACAAGTACTGAATCATACTAGTAGTAGTAGTAATAATAAAAGTAATAATAATAATAAATGTTGAAATTACCACAAAATCCATTTTATTTTTTCCTAAATTCCATTTTATTTTTTCCTAAATTCCATTTTATTTTTTTTCCAAATTCTATTTCCGCCTTATTTTTCTGGTTATCAAATCAAGGCATGAAAAATTAATTTCATCACACTTTTTTTTTGCTAACAAAGGGGATTTACTATTAAAATGAAAACATGGAAGAAATGTGTGATTATTCCTTAATCAAATAATGTTTGTTTCATTTTAGTAGTAGTAGTAGGCTATGTACATTCTACTGAAAAATAGACCAGATTTTTATTTTGACGGGTTGCCATGAATACCTTTACAGTTCTGTGTACTGTATGTGATATGAGGCTAGTTTTACTCAAATCAAATGGTCAGAAGCTCATGAAAGCTCTCTCAGAGCAGTTCTGGAGATGTTGTTCATGTGTTTACGTCCTCATTTAGAGAGACGTCAGAAGCTGAAATCACCACGAGCGTCACGCGTGCTTCATTATAAATGAAACCTTGCGTCTGCACCATTCATTAGAGTCATGCAGAACATGCAGGATTCATATTTAAATCGACTTTTAAGGCTTAATAGTTACAGATACTAGTCCATATCGTGATTTGATTTAAGTGTAATGACCTACTTTTGATTAATTCATTCAAAATTTGACCAATTCCGTGACATTCTGTGTTAAACTGTGAATTCTGTTTTTATGACTGGATTCCGTCTGCGTTTTCCACATCACGGAAATCACAGGGCACTACAATTATACCAGCCCAATGTATACTCTCACACTTTAACTGCTTCTATTCTTGAACACTTGATGATTATCTAATCAAAATAAAAGAGCAGCTCTGAGTCTAAGAGAACTCACCGGTATCACACACATTCCGGACGCGTTGCGTTCAACTCGAGCAGCGGTCTAAAACTGTTTATTTAATCACCAAACAGACACAAGTTTACTTAAAGAATGAACAATGAGGCATAGATAAGTTTGAAGTTCAGTGTTTAAAAAAAACGGAGAAAATGGAAAGAGTGATCTATATTATAGCTCTATAAATGAAGTATACAGACTTTATTAGAGCCACAGAAAGACAAACGTTTAGATGAAAATGCTCAATATACAATTCATTATGTACATTAACAATGATTCGGGGCGAATATAATGTAATTTAATGGAAAACTATGTGAATGGCATTCTGTGGCGCGGCATGAATTTCTGTCAGCTGCATTTAAATCCAGGTCTGAAGTTTCTCACTCTGTTCAGCATGCAGCATCATGAGTCTAAACAAATAGCATGTGCTGTCAGTGATTTCAACCACTAGAGGCCGCTCTCGCACTGTATAATGAAAGCAAATCCTTCTCAGCCGCTCCAGCAACAGACGCAACCCAGAAAACTATCGGCGTGGATTTTTGCAGATAACCGATTGTTCCAGCAATCAACTATCGGTGCCGATTAATCGGCAAACCGATACATCTGTCGACCACTAATTCCGACACCCCCGCTGGAGACGGGGTGTAGATTAATGTAAGCATGTTGCGACGCTCACGTGTATACCCTAAACACAAAAACTATGAAATGTGGAAGTGTAGGCAATCTAGGTGTGAGAAGGGTGGTCAGAATATTATAGACAAAAGAAGAATGATTAGCAGCAGTTCAAAGTCAAGTATCATGTTTGCAATACAAAAGAACTATCAATTCCATAATCAGTCCTTTATGGGAAGTGTGAATGTCTCGTAGTCTGAAAACTTTAGCATGATGTGGAAAAAAAAATATTGGAGTCAGTTTGTTACTTTATTTTATTAAACTGGATACATTGTTATACCTTTTTATATGTTATGTGGTGTCATGATTTACTTTTGATAAAAACAAAGGTTTATTATTGTATGTTCGTTTGACATTTCATTTATTGTATAGCCTTTAAATTTGCTTATTGAAAGAAAAACAACAACAGCAGCCGTATGGTGTAACATTGATTTGAAATGTATGTATTTGGTACTTGCTACCTTATATATTTACTCTTTCCTTTTATTCTTTTCATGGCTCTGGAAAACTTGTCTTGGATGTTCCTCTGTGTCGCTTTTTGCATAACTCTGGGTCGTCGACACCAAGTTTAGTTGAAATTTCTTTCTAGGAATTAAATGCTTTCTCTGAATCTTTAAAGTCTCTCCGCGAGCGATCCTATGGGTGCAGATATATCTGTGCCAGCTCAGCTATTTGACACTGTGCGTTCATGTTGCTAGTGACTAGGAGATGCTATTCTCTTGCCTGACCTCCGTTGAACGAGATACCAACCGGGGGAAGAAAAAAAATTGCACGTCGAAGAAGGTGGAGTTTCAGAACACACCCACCGATTGCGTAACCGCCACGGACCAATGGAAGCTCAAAGGTGTTTAGGAGCCAAAACGAACTTCCCCGGAAAGTTCACTTTGGTGAGCTGTTTCGAACTGCCGAAACAAACTCAAAATGAACTTCGTTTCGGCCTGATTTTGTTCGAAATGATGTCATATCAGTTTGTTCTTCAATTTCATTTGAAGTATATAGGGGCCTTTAATTGCACACTGTCTACATTTACATATACACCAAAAATTTGTTAGTGACACATTTACATGCCCAGTGGTGTATTCCTAACCCACATATAGATATTCTGTACGCGTCTCTTACAAAAAGCTTTTTCTCCACACCTTAGTCTATTACTTCTTATACATTTACATAATTTGCATTCTTCAGCAGAAACGTTTGTGTGTTGAAATACTTTCTCTCACTTTTAGGATAAGACCATTTACTTTTACATAATGTATGAGGAACGTTTCTGCATTCACATGATGTATCATAAAGTTCTTCTTAAGTCAGTGTTCGCACAGAATTAAAATGCTACATTCACACTGTGCTTTTTGTTTCTGGAACATTGGAGTGAAATTGCTCGAGAGCCTTTTGTGTGAATCCATGCTGGAATGCTGGACGATTTGATCCTTGTGTCAGGACCTAGGTGCATTGTTGTAATTAATCCGGGTTTTTTTTTTTTTTTTTTTTTTTTTTTTTTTTCAGAAATCTCTGTATGTGGTTTATGATAAATTGTGTGGCTTTTTGTAGAAAGAGCAGTCACACTAGTATGTTTTTTTGCCTGATAATAAAAAAGGCAAAAAAAAAAGCCTAGTCTTAAGATAGAGGAGGAACTCAAGCAATATCTAGAAACCGAATATCACAGAGACCACCCAGAACACCTCATTGCAATTCACATAAACCATTAAGAACACCTTAGCAACTGCATAAAAACCTCTGGCAGCGATTTTTGTTCGGACAAGCAACACTCAGATTTTCTTCAGAAAATGTAAAAATGCTGTTCCTGTTTTTCTTCCTCCGGCAGACAGCCACAGCTGTAAAAGATGTTTATATCCAGCTAGTCTACGTGACCTCCCATGTATGTATTAAGTTGTAAGAGTATCATGTTTAAAGTGGCTTTTAACCGATTGTCACTTGACAAATGATGCCTATCACTATTGTGAATTCTTACAGATGAAAAACGACTGACTTCTATTCTTCTCTCTTGATCAACGTCAGGCTCTGAGAGCCCCTCACATTCCCTTGCTCCCTTCTCAAAAAGTTCAACTTCGGCTTTGTTTATTTTTAACTGGCAAGTCAAAGGGATGATATTTTAGGGCCCCATGAAAATCTGACTAAGCATTTATCTAGTTTGCGCGCTCTATACGTACCACAGATGTTTCTTTGAATAATTTGTGTTATCTCTAAACAATAACAGGCATTCATCGCTATGCTTAATCACACATAATCTTATCAAACACTGTGTCCCTAACAACAGTATACAGTTCATCTCATGTTTGAAAACAAATACATTGCCTGTGGTCCGCTTCCAAGTCTTATTTAGATCTTATGACATATCTTCGAAAATATCATTGATGCAATGAAAATCCTGTTGAGTGACTTGTGGTGAAGTTGCTGCTGCTTTTCCAAATTATAAATGCTTCCCTTTATTAGCAGAAATCTGGTGGCGAAATGGAAAACGCTTTGTTTTTGCAAGCGGTGACAGCGATTGAGATCTATTTTGTGGTGACGTCTTTCATTTGGAGGTGAACACAAAAAAGCATGTGCGACTGTGGGGGCAGTTGGATTTAGAAAGGCATGTAGCTTTAGATTTCAGTGTAATCCTTAACCGGCACTTACTCCTCACTCTCTTCATCTCAAACAGTCACACTAACTTTGAAAAGTATTTTTCTCTCTGCTGCTGTTTTGAATGCTGTGTACACTCATGGGTGGAAGGAATTCTAGCCTTTTTAGTTCGTATTGCCAGAACAGTGGACCGATACGTTCCCAGCATTGAAGAACCTTGCTGGAGTTCACCTCAATGTCCTGCCATGAGGCTTGAGTGCTCTTCACAAATACACATTGGAAACCAAATGTTAGTTAAATGATTGATGAAAGGTATTTTTTTTTTTTTAAATAACGTGCATGTGATGGATCTTTCACAGTAAATCAGGAATGTTCAAGTTGACTTGAAATCAAAATTGGCACCATTTATTTTCTTAATGCATGTCATTGATCTTACAGAGTGCTGCAGAGATTGTATTTTTGTAGGCCAAAACCCAGAAATAAGTTTTAAGCATTTTTGCATGTCTGATTCCATTGTCCTGGTATCAAAGGGGTTTGTTTATTTATTTATTTATTTATTTATTTATTTATTTATTTATTTATTTATTTATTTTTGTTTTGTTAAATGCCTGAAATAAGGTCTGTGGTTAACACAAACTCAAGATATTTTCGTGTTTAAATCTGTGAAATAAAATACATCAGTAATGTCCCCTTGCAATTTTTATTTTTATTTATTATTATTATTATTATTATTATTATTATTATTATTATTATTATTATTATTTTAAGCTTTAACTTTTAAAAAAGTGTCTGCTACCAAGTTGCTAAACTAAAGAGGTTGTTGGGGACATCATTATACCAAACAGGTAAGCTCGTCTACTCACTTTCACGTCCTCACTGTTCAAAATCATACTCTAGGCAACGATCCTAACTCAGACTTTCTGGGATTTTTTTTTTTTTTTTTAAATAAAGACTGAAAGAGTCGTTGGAGGCTTAATGTTGGAGGCGTTGGAGGTGTTGCAGTCATGCGACCGTGGTGTAGTTTATAGTCAACGCTTAGCTTTTCACTTCTGGCTATAGTGTTTAGACTTCAAAATTCATAAGCTGTGTTAATTTATGAAGATTATCATGATGAATGAAACGTGTAAGAATCTAAACTTTTGTTGGTCACACAGCTTATTTTCTGCAATAGTCTAAAAGCCATTGTAAAAAAATCCTACTGGGTTTTTTGTTGGGGGAACCAGGTTGATGCTAACTTCCGGGCTACAAAAATGTCATCACTGTCAAGTCAAGTCAAGTCACTTTATTGTCACATCACCACAGCACATGTGCCTTGGTGAGTGAAATTCTTGGGAGCGTGCACCAGAAATTGCAGAAACAGTTAACATATAACCATACAGACTTCAACAGGTGAAAATATGCAATATGCACATACATATAGTCAGTAAACACAGTGTACTATTGGACATACTTACAGTTAGCACTACACATTTTACGCAATATGTACATACATACAGTTAGCACTACACATTATACACTATACACAGAATGTACACATTCTACATTATGTAGACATATATACGCATGAAAATATGCTAAGGTGCAACAGAGTGTACGTGGGCTGGATACAGAAATGTTATGGATGTGCACTGGATGGAATCCAGTGGTAGCAGGTAGATTATTGTATTAAATAGTTCGGTGTTGAACTGTCAAAGTTAAAGTGCAGTGTGTGGCATACCATATTGTGGAGTATGCTGTAGGGTGTATTAGTTCAGACTGTTCATAAGTCGGATAGCCTGAGGGAAAAAGCTATCCCTCAGTCGGCTAGTGTGGGATCGGATGCTGCGGAGACGTCTTCCTGAGGGCAGCAGAGAGAGCAGTCTGTGGGAAGGATGGCTGGAGTCACTGATGATCCTCCGGGATTTCCTTGGTGTAGATGTCCTGGAGGGAGGGAAGCTCACCTCCAACAATGTGGCTGGCAGTTCGCACGACCCTTTTCAGAGCTTTGCGGTTGCCAGCGGTGCTGTTTCCAAACCAGGCAGTGATGCACTGCAGCACTCTTAATAAAATTTTATATTTCTTTACCTCCTAATCTTGAGTCAAAATGTGACATCTTGATTTTTTGTACGACAAGTTTAAAATTTTCTGTGGCTATTGAGTTGAGCTTGTTTGAATCTGGAACATTCCTTTCACCCTTACCACATCACAAATCAGATTTGTGAAAACGTCAGGCTTCTACAGGAATATTTCACATTTCTCTTAATTTCACCTATTTTAGTCATTCAAAATGGTTTAACGCCTCAGAGGTCACTGATGTAAAAATATATGAAGTAGCCTTATTTGAAAATTGGCAATGGACCAGCCGTCATGTGTGATAAGAGCGTACTGAATTAACGAGTCCTAGAGGTTGCTGAGGAGCATACGGCTCCCACGATAATTATTTTCTTTCAGAATACCATTGACTAGGTAATCCTCTGCCTTCTGTCTGAATGTATTTACCCATCACTTCCTTCTCCCATATGTCTTAATCCCTTATTATTTCAGCCTTACATGGTAAGAGTGAGGCAAGAGTGTGTCACTTATCAGACACTCCTTCAGGCTCCTGCTGTTGGCATTTATTGAAGGTACTTTTCACGTTTTGCACAGAATTGCCTGTTGTATAATGGTTGCCTGTTATATTTTGTGGTTTAGTATGTACATGGCTTTATTTGTATGCCAAAATGCAACTCCTGGAGTACACAGTGTTGTGTGCATGACTTTATCTCTGTGAATGCGTGACGAGAGTGCTTTTTTTATTTAAGAAAACTTCAGGAAAGGTGACTCATGGCACATTTGTGAAATCTTAAAGGTATACTTCACCCAAAAATTTAGTTTGTCATTTACTCATCCTGGGGAATTCAAAAACGGTCGATCTGTTCAATATAATGAAATGAAAGAGGACCAAAAAATAGCAAAAAGTAACAGAAGAATATCAGAAGTAATACTAATAATAGATTTGTTTACTAAATTCCAAGTCTTCTGAAGCTATAGGATATGTGTGCGAAACAGACAGAAATTTGTTGCTCTTACCTCAAAATGTTGGCATCCACCCTACCTGGCATTCATAAGAGAAAAAGTGATGACTCATTCAGGAGTCATTCTTTGTGTTCTTTGCGATGAATCAATTAATCGAATCAGTTAATCCATTTCACAAAACTGATCTAAATGATTCATTCATTGATTAAACAGCCCACTAGAGGGGAAGATTATCAGGGTAATAATGATGCATAATGAATAATAATCAAGTAATAATGATACCTTCTTTTTGAAGCCTGAAACAGGTTTTGTGAAACGTTTTATTATTTGTCAGTTTTTAGAGTTGGATGCAGGTGTCGTCTTTCCCTTTGACCCAATGGGGCTGCAAGCCAAGGGTAAGTCTCAGCCTCAGACGTCACGCCCATGGACCGTTGGCTAAACGTGCATATGGGACACAAAAGTGGAAACACTAAAGGAGTGTCAAAGTCGTCATCGGATTGGTTGATTTCTACAGGATTTCCGCGAGACATGTGTGTCACATTCTTTAACATTCCGCCTGGAAACAAAGATACCATGGCGCCAAACCCCCTCACGAAAGAAGAAAGCTGTCATGTTTACAACTGTGACGACGAGCACTTATCAGGATCAACTAAACGCTGGATTTTCAAAAGTATATGAAATATTTAAAGTTCGTGGCATAGAATCTTTAAAATATGTCCAAGAGTTGTACACACCGGTCTGTTATTGTGGCGACATTTCCAGGCCTCGAAACAAACTGTGATTGGTTGTTTGACATGTCGGTGAAATGGCCTCATGGGCAGGCCTTGGTCAATAAAAGCTGCCATGAATTCCAGACCTTCAGTCTGAAAGCGAGACTAGCCAAGGGTTGACAAGGGGGGAGATGTGGATGTTTGCTTCTGAACATGCCAACAGCTAGGCTTTCATCCTTCAAATCAGCCTAACAATCACTTGTGTGTATCTGCTGTGCATATGAAGTAATATAAAGGTTTTAAAAAAGTGCTAGGTCAAACCTTTAAGCAGTCCATTGATGCTTAAGCTAGACTCAGTCTTAGATGACCACCCATGAACCATCCACAGGCTATTTGACTTTTCACTATCTTGTTTACATCAAGCCATTTTGAGAGATATCATGGGATTCCTGACCCGGTCAAGAGCAATGGGATTTATATTTCATGAACCTGACCTGCTCTGGATGAGTGCTCCAACGAAATGTGCACATTTCTGCTGGGGCGCTCATAAACCTTCAGTGCTTTATATACAAACTGAAGTTCATATGAATCATATAGGGCCCGGAGTGAAATGGTTTGCCAGTGCAGGTTTACACTTCTTATCAGGCTTCAGCACTGACTGAGGTGGTATAAATTTGCATGTTGATATGTCACAGCCTAGCTGCGGTTGCAAATTTATCATCTGCTCTGATATGTTTATAGGCATTCAGAGCATGGCAACTAGAGCAGCAGAAACAACATCTGTCCAACAGCGTGCCTGAGCCTCTAGAAGACGGACTTTGATTGCAGCTCTGTCAGCTAGAGCACACACAATAAAAACAGATCATTTCACTTTAACAGTGTACCTCCCAAGTTTATTGACCTTTTAAATATAAACCTGAAGATAAACAGGAAACCTTTTCAAAATAGCCTATGTTTTCCTCTGCTTGTGTGCACTTGAGAGACGGAGAGAAAATGTTGTGTTTATTTTGAGGAGAACAGCTACATTTTTCACAAAATACTACAAAGGAGCCCTATTTTTTCTCCTCATGAGCACCTGTGGAATGGTCCATTGGCAGCCTGTTGCCCCTCTGTGACCAGATAGGATTTCCCCATGCAACCTTTTTAAACTCCCGGTTCAGAAGTTTCTCATTGAGTCTGACCATGTCAGGTATAAACCTGATCAAAGCAATACGAATATTTCAAGGTATATAGACAGGTTTTCTGCAAGATATCTCCCTTGTGACAGGTTTACTGGTGAAAATCTAATTTCTAGGTTGTGTATCTTTTATACTGTACAACCTGATCTACATGATTTCCATGCAGTGTCAATTTCAAAAAATGTTTTGTTAATTGAAATAATACTGAAAAATTGTGCATTAGATGAAAGGCTCAAAATTATTTTAACTTAAATGTAAAGGTTTAACAAAAAACGCAAAAGCACTTAACAAAATTTAATTAAACACTGAAATTAAAATTGTAAATATAAAAATTTTCAGTGGTGGTTGATCTGTCATCTAGTCAGCTGAACCCTAAAGATACCAAAACTTTTTGGCTGGCAGGTTCTTTATAATGAAGTTTGGCTTTTATATTTGTTGCCTTTTCTTGCTATCTAAGCCATACGTTTGCATAACATATGGAAGAAATCAGAAGTGTTTACACCGATGTCAAAGGAGAACAAATCAAATACCTTTCACACTGCGTTTCACACTTCACTGCAAATAACATCAGATTTTACATACTCCTCCCTCCTCCTCCCTAAATGTAATTTTGTGTTTTGACAAACATTAAATGTATTTTCCAAGTTTCTGTTCAATCAGGAAAAATGTTTAACTCTTATAAACTTTAAAAGACTACATACAGCATATAATTTTTCATGGCTCTTTAGAAACCAATGGTAAGATCTTCATTTGTATTTTTCTGACAAATGAAAATTCAGTCAATTTTGTTATTGATCTTATTGTGAATGTTTCCTCCGTACATGTTTCATTTTTTATATGTTCAAGTTTGTTTGGACCTTGTAATTCTTAGTCTTCCGGTGAAATGACAGCCTACTTTCTGGTGATGTATGCCAGACTTCTCCAGTCATGTCAGCAACTTAAACCTGCAGCTTTCTTGAAATCAACTGCATGCTTGCATATGGATCTGCCTCCATCCACAATTTTTTTCATTTTTGATAATCAGTTTTATTCAGATGTATGTAACAAGATGGAAGAAATTATTTGCCGCTATATCAATTTCATTGCAATTTTAACGTTCTAGTCAAAAATACCAGTAGAAAAACATGACACTTGCTTTTACGTCAAAATTCTAAAATGTTAATTCAAGGCTCTGCTTTCCTGGTTTGTCAATGCTAATATTTTTTGTTAATAAAGAAAACTCTCCCCAGTTGTTCCTGGGAAGATTCTTCCCACCACACATCTGAAGTCAGAAGCAGGTTTTCCCAGCCACCGCTGAACGTTCACCCTGACCTCTCCTTTCCAGCGGCTGATGGAGAGAGAGGCCGGTGATGTGGCCTGTGATTTTTATGGAGTGATTTAATACTCAGCAGCCATGCTGAAAGCTTGTTAAGGGGGTGCTGGAGCTGCATTCGGGAATTGAGAAGCCTCTCTCACCTGCTGCTTTATTAGTTGGATCAGTTTCAGGGGCTGTCCTGTTTGACAAAAGTGTGGCGGTTGTTAAAGTTCCTGCACTGCAGATGGCTTGTGGTTTTGAGGGCTTTGAGAGGTGATCAGTCAGGGTATCTCTCACTCACTTTTTCTTTCTCGGCACTCCTGGCTGTGATTCCCTGGAATGCTGATGAGAGGTCTGGAGTAAAGCCAGGCGGAACCAATGTAGAAGATGTCAACAATAAAGCTATGTTTAGAATGACCTTGTCTAACTTTGGTGGGATTGAAATGCAAACCAGAATCAGGCTGGTGCAGTGCTCTGAAAACAGTCGTCAATGAGAATATCTAGAAAGGCAATTTTTTTCAATTTCACGCTTCCTACATTCCTACATGCTAAATAATTTCCTAAAATTAACAGTGTTGTTGTTGGAGATAAGACCTGGTGTGTATCGCTGACATTTTATTTTATTTTTGTCACTTCTCTGTCTTATTAAAAATATAAAAATAAAAAAATAAATAAAAAGATTTATACCAAAAAAGACATAACATTTAATATTTTTCCCCCCAAAAAATGTCACTAATACTGTAACTTACTAATTTAGTGCATCCTTGCTGAATACAAGTATTGATTTCTTTTAAAAAATAAAATAAAATCTTATCCCAAGCTTCTGAATGGTTGTGTGTGTATATGGGTCAAAGACGTTAAGATGTCCGCATCAAAAGAAATGTTCCAAAAGTGATTTTGTGTCCATAGAAAACATATTAAATGTAAATAAAATGTCTACTTTTAAGGTTTCAAATAAGTTTTTGGAGAATAAAATGTCAGAATTTGGTTGAAATAATGTTACATTGTCATTCAGTGTAACACAATATTTATGCAAAAATTCAAACAACATGCTTTTTCTGACGTGTACATATTAAAATATCTAAAAGAATAATGGAGCATACTAAATTTTATAGTGTTTTAAATTAGTAAAAAATTCTTACTGACAAATGGGCAAATCCTAGGATAGTGGCAAATGTTAAAAATGTAAAATTACATGTAAATATACTCATTAGTATTTGGGGTGAAAGTATTTAGTCTTTTAATATGTCATAAATTGATTTTTGTTGTAAATATGCCTGACAAGATTGTTACACTGAATGACATTTTACTGGGTGTCTTCTGTAAATCAGGGGAAAATGTATGATATTTATTTTTTGCTCAGAAAAACAAAAACAAAATTGCAAGTAAATAAAACAGAAAACTTTTAACGTTTAAAGCAGTATTACACTTTTTTTTTTTATGCTTAAACACTTTTTCGTCTTTGACCCATATACATGTACAGTATATTTATATATTTCCCATGATCTCTGTGTTGCTAGTGCCATGCTCTACATTTTGAGCTACAGGAATGCTATACCTGGTTTATAGAAATGTTCACAGTCTTAGATCATTCATTTCATTAAGTACTACTATTTCTATTCAACCTGTTTAACTAGTCTGTCACCAGACTGACTCTTGGGTTGGGCTTGTTCAGATGCCTTGATATCTCACTGTGCTCTTTGTATTTTCAATTGACATTTTCCAACTGTACATATATATGTATGGAAATATAAATAACTGTACTTGTATATTTAGTTGTTTTAGGGCAAGCATTTGTTTCTATTTTTCTTTTCTTTTTTTTTGCATTTCTTATTATTTCTGTAACTATGTGAAATGTGAAAATCTTGTGAAATGTATTTAGAAGATTTATTTAAAATTTAGCTTTGACAGCAGCAGTCATAAACAGTTTTTAGTGTTTTATTGTCCTACTGAACACAAGAGTGATTGGGACATTTAATAGCTGCTTGTAAAAGTCACAGTCCTCAACACGCCTATGCGAGACTATTAGTGCTGGCAGCCTCTAGTGTTTAATATCTAATGAATATATAAATAGTGAATGAAGAGACAAACAAATCAATACATTCAGTGTTTTTTGAAAGGATTTGGAGTAAGCTGAACCTAAGCTTTTGTAGACACTCAATGATTTCGATGAAAGATTGAAACTTGGTGTCATTATTTATAGTCTAGCCATGAATGCTCTGGTTTTTTTTTTTTTGGTTTTTTCTCCATAGCAACTCCGTTATGTAAGTCACAAGAGCAACTCCTGTACAGTATTAAACCTGTCCTTCGAGAGGGAAATGATCTTACCACCTCTGTGACGCCCGATGCATTGGACGGAATGTCGAAGCTTACGGATACATCCTCACTTTTGCCAAGTGATTTTAACAGAATCAATCAGGGACTTCCTGTTTTATTTCTTCTTTAAACAACCTATCACTGTTATACCAAACACTACTGGCGCTGGATGCCAGCTCATTTCCCATGTGTTTACTCATGCCCTGTTTTAAATCCTGATACATTCTGGAAAAAGGCATACTTCAGTTTTGCAAGATGTATCCAGTATATACTTCACAGTACGCTGGATACGGTGTCTCTGTGGTCGACTAGATGTGCACCAGAATCTATGATTTTATGGTTGTTGTCAAGTTTTCCCTGTTTACACCTGCCTGTGGTTGCAGCATTCCATAGAATTTCTGCTTCTGTTCATCAAAACCCTACTGTTGACAGAAGAGATGATGTTTTCTTGCCATGGCTTGTTGTGGGCGCGGGGCCCTCCAAAAATGCTTCAAAGCCGTTCGCCTAGCTCAATAGCTGCTCCTATTGTTGGGTTATATCAAAGGCACAGTCTGCTTATTTGAACAGGTGACTCCCATTAAGTCCGATGACCCGGCTGGCTGTTTGCCAGCAAGGCTGCCATGGCTTCGCAGAGCTCGTCTAGTCAGGACACTAATACCTGATGATCTCAGTTCCAGGTCGCAGATTGAATAATTGCTGAGCTATGGCACTCTGCAGGTCTCCTGAGTAATTGTTATGGGAGAAGCTGGGGGCCGCTGCTCCCCGAATGTTCGTGGAGGTCAGGATTTCATTTGTCCACTTCCTTTGGGCTTGTCCAACCTGGACGGCCTGCTTCAGTTTTAATGAAAGCTGTCTACACTACCGCCATCAGTATGCAGTGATGGCACCTTATAGGTATTGGGTCTGCACTCATGATTATGGAAGAGATTATTTCTTCACATCTGCTGTAAGATAATATAAAAATGTTCCATGCATTTTTCATTATACAAACTCGGATGTGCAGAATCATTTGCCCATATCATAATGCCTCTCTCTGTTTTTTTTTTTAAAGCATGGAGTAGAGGGCTTCTGGAAGTCTGTAGCACACTCTGTCCCCCGGAAACCTTCTGAGATTCGGATCCTCAACCCCTACTTTATACAAGAGGCTGCCTTCCAGTTTATTGGCCTTCCACAGAACAATGGCCTCATGGGTAAAGGGGTAAGCAACATGCTTCAGTTTCATTACTTTTCATAACATTGTTTACATTGAGCACATCGAGTGCAAGAGAATGCAACTGCTAGAACTGGTAACTCTTTGAAAATAACTGTTGGACTGCCTGGTTTATTGAACCAAAACGGCAGGCAATGCCTTTAGTCAGTCTAATATTAATAGGGGTCACAGGAAGCCTAAGACACGTGTTTCCTCAATTAGTCTGTAATTACCATAAAGATCACCATAGGTCAAAGGTAGCTTGACTAATCCAATGGGTGGTGAGAGCTTATGCCATGTATTTTGTCCAAACCCAGACAAAGCTGTGTTTTAAAACCTTATGCAGTGCTAAAATGCTTTAAACAGTAATAAATCCTCAAAATAAACTGGCGTGTTAATTTGAGTTAAAAAATTTGAGTTAAATAAAACTGCCAGTATAAATAACATTCTAGTGTCTTCGGCCAAGGTAGGGAAACACCTTGGATGAATGGCCAGTGAAATATTTTATTTTATTTATTATTTTAATTTATAATTTATCATTTTATTGGCTAGATATACCTCACATGTAGAGTAAAAGTTGCTAAGTACTAAACGCTATAGTGATCAGGATTGTGTGCCATTCAGAATTAAAATTAAGAATGCCTTTTTAAATCCAATTAAATTCTTGAATTTGAGTTTTTTTTAATTGAGGTAGCAAGTGGAAGCAGTATTGCTATTTGAATTTTAGAATAATTGAAATTAAGAAATTGCCAATGGTTTATAGTCCTTTAATACTAACAGATAATTTTTGAAATGCCACCTATCCACCTTATTTTTCCCATAATAGCGGGCGCGGCCATTTGTGAAATTGGTGTGTCTTACCATACTATTGTTTGTAGTTCAAACAATTTTACAGTTTACTGTACTGCACGTTTTTGTTCTTCTCATTATTTCCCTACAGCGGCTAAAGTACTGGAAATCTCACACATTCACAGAAAAGGGCTTACTTCCGTGTTGAAGAATAAGGTGGATAGCAAGGTGTATTTAGTTTTGAAATGTATTATATTTTATTATATTTAAAAAAAAATTATACATTTTTCTCTTCCATGGTAGAAGAGCACTTCATTTCCCATTACCTGATAAATTTTGTTGAATTTTCACTTTACTGTAGCTTTTTTGTTTGTTTTTCCTTTTATTTCCCTTTTTTATTAACAAAAGGGGACATCAGAAGAAAAGTTCACTTTTTTTTAGTTTTTTTTGTTTTGCATTTACTTAGGTTTCTGGTGTGTCTGCCAGCTCAGAAAAGCTGAAAAGAAAACACTTAGCCAGTTTGTTGTGGGCTGTATGAGTCTGAAACTGTGTCATCTAATGAGCTGTTTCAATTTGCAGCCGGTTTCTACGTAGATAGCTAGCTAATTGAAGAAGACCACTTCTGAGCCATATACGAAGTCCAAGGCAGCAATTCACATGTCTTTTATTGACACGCCCCATGGAAGGAGTGGGGTGAGCAGTAGCTCATTATCATTTAAAGACGCATGCACTAAAATGGTACAACTATTGAGGGATTTTAACCAAATTAGGTTCCAGACATTTCATGAAGACCCTAAAGAATCATACCAACATGTGGAAAATGAACATCTGATGTCCCCTTTAACAGATCTGTCCGAATTTGAAATAAAGCTTTGTATATAATTTGACATGCTAAATTCTACTATTAACGTGTCATAAATGTTGTGGCTGCATTCAGAACCCCCACCCCATTTGCAAACACAGTTTATTTAGACAAGGGTGTTGGGTGTGCCATAGCCTACAGGGAATTGGGACTGTCATAAAAAAAACGTGTCTGTGGATGCCTCAGACCTCAATCACAGGCTATAACAAAGAGTAATTGCTTATAGGAGCTCATAAAAAAAATAAAAATAAAAAATAAATAAAAAAAACATGCTTTCCTTTCAGTACCAGGAAATTGGATTTGAGAAAGTAGATAAATGCCACTAGCATCATTGCTTGTTGAAGCTCTCAGCCATCCCATCATGGCATGAGTACATACAAGGGTCTGTGTGTGATCTTGGCCACCTCCTGAAAACTCAGACCTCCTCTAAATGGTGAAACATGTGCAGTGCACGTGGAGCAGAGCCTAGGCCCCTAAGGTTTGTGTGGGTAGGGGGGCAGCGCAGTAGGAAAGCTGTCCCATACGGTACTGATCAAGGTGGGATACATTTTGACAACCTCCTCATTTGAGCACTCCAGACACCCACCTGCTTAAGGATGCGTACACTGGTACAATCTTAATGCTAATCGCGTGTGTGTGTGTCTGTATGTGAATCAGACCTCAGGCCACTGCAAGCTAATGATTTAGAATGGTTGACTCCTCCAGGGAGATGAGGAAGTGAAGGTCTGCCTTCTGAAATTGGTACGTCGGGGTGGGGGTCTGTTTAAGCAAATTGTAAATCACACGCAGCTCAAGATGAGTTAACAACTTCTGTGCAGAACTAAGCCAGAACTCCTTCAGGCACAATGCCATCTCGACCTCAAAGGAAGAGCTGGACCAGAGCAAAGCACAGACAGCAATGTTAAATAGATTCAAATATAGCACAGCAAGCTCAGTTATTTATGCTTCATGCTTCATTTGTGGTTTTATGTGTATGTGTCTGTGTGTGTGTGTGTGTGTTTAATGTTTTTACATATTTATTATGTTTTTTTTTATTAATGTAGTGAAATCATTTTTACATTGTTACACCAAAGTCCCTTTGTGAGTGTGTATATGATCTACACACACATAAATTTTTTCTATACACATATCCAGTCATTTAGTGCAATGTTAATTCAGAAACCACGTTGATGGAGTTGTGAGTTCAAAATTCTTTTTGAATGATTGACTAAAAGAAGAGCTACAAGAGCCATTTCTACATTAATGGTCAAAATGAATGTCTTTGCATGCTAAAGCTTAAAGCAAATGCAGCATGTGTTTGTGATGAGATTCTATTATTGTGTAAATGGTCAATTCAATTCAGAATGCAAATTCACAATTTATAATTATATTAAAATAAAATATAATTTATTTTGCTGCAAAACTTTAGATTTGATAGCGATGCCAGAAATGTTAAATATAGTGCTTATGGCATGTTAACACTTCATGCACAATTAAACGAGCAATAACTGTATTTTCTTGTCTGTTATCATAACAATCAATATTTATCAATATTTTGTTGTTATGATTCACAAAACAAGCAAAAGACATTGTATTGTGGTTTAGGTTAAGATTATGTGGAGCAGAGCAGCTCAATTAATGTTTTTGTTCTCTTCACCAAAAAACAACTTGCATGTTAAGAACCTGATGGTAAAATATTAAAATGCTCCTTTATTTTATAATCTGACAATTTGATTATAAACATGTGCTTATTTCCATAGAACATTCCAACCTTAGGCACCGTTGCCATAACGATGGCCCTTCATAACTGCGATGAGGTTGCTGTTGCTGGATTTGGCTATGACATGAACACCCCTCATGCACCCTTGCACTACTACGAAACAGTCAAAATGTCTGCCATAAAAGAGGTAACATTTTTATGCTTCTTGAATTGACAAAATGTCCAATTACTTCTAAAATAAAGCATGTAGAGCAGTACTGTGTATTTCTTTTTTTCTTTTTTCTTTTTTTTTTTAGGGAGTAGGTGTTTTAATGCATAGACAAAACATTTTGTACAGCACCTCAGAGCTTTGTTTTACCTGTGTTTGTTCATCTGTTCACTTTATGGAAAATTACAATGATGATGTCATTAGTAGAATGTCCTAGGCTACTTGGTTCCCCCTTTTTTAACCCCAGATCAGTCGATATGAAGATAACTTTGTTGTTGTGTTTAATAAATTTCTCTCTGTCCACATTTGCCACGGCTGTAAAAGCACACTCATAAAACAGAGCTGTTAATGCATTGTTAGCTCCTGACTGCTCTGGCACCCATCCTTGTCAGATCACAGTCAGGTACTATTCATGCAGCACTCACTTGCTACCACCTGCCTGCATTCTGTCGGTTTAAGACTTTTGTGCTATGTGATTTAGTCTTGAGCAAATGGGATTTAAGCTGTTGGCCTTGTATAGTGAGTACGACATACATACTATAACAGTACAGGGTATTTGTCTTTGTAGGTTTTGACAGGAGTCTTCATCCTAGCTGTGATCTGAGGGATTCATTCCATCACTAGATTGACTTCATGGCTTTCAGTGGTAATGTCAGGATTAGAGTAAAAGGTTGTTTCTCCAGCTTGTTGAGGAAAAGGTAACATTTACATGAAAGTACTTCAAAATCCTGTGAGAAAAGACTCTAGAAATTATTTAGAGACCCTTCTAATATCTCTTGGTGTAGTTTATCATAATTTTATGTTAAATATATTAAGAAAAATTATATACATTAAAATTAAAAAATTTGGAGTCAGTAATTATTTTTTATAATGAAAATAAATAATTTTATTTAACAAGGATGCATTAAATTGATTAAAAGTGGCAATAAAGAAATTTGCAGTGTTACAAAAGATTTCTTTCTCAAGTAAATGTTCTTTTTTACTTTCTATTCATCAAAAAATGCAAAAAAAAATTATTATATTTATTTTTTAGATTGTAATAACAATTAACAATATTATCACTTTTACTCTATTTTTGATCAAATAAATGCAGCCTTGATTATTAAAAAATCTTACGATCCAAAACACAGAGAGCTATTTCTTTAAATAAAGAGCCATATGGAAGAGATTGTTTCAGATCCTCTCTCCCTAAGGCTTTTTGGCCTAAGGAGGCTCTTAACCCAGCATTCATTTTGGCCTGTGCCCTTTTCTTTCTTATGAAACTTTACTCTTGGTTCTGCTGTTCTATTTTTTGGGAATGTCATCCTTCACGAGGGCTGAACAGGCTGAAGCAGACAGCCCAGAGACTCTGACGAGATGCTTTTGGCTTAGTATCAGAGCCTCAGCAGGCCCAGAACATCCTGTCAAGGGCAGTTGTGGGGTCCATTCATTCAGACCAAGAGCCTCTCACAGGAACTTAAAGCTCTGGTTTAATCCAGCAATACCAGGCCTGTAGGTCCTCTGCTGTGGTGTTCTGTTTCTGAAAATCACATTGAAGAACAATAGGATATTAAAAGAAAACTGGAGAGGATGGTTTTCACAGGAGTCCTTACAACCCCAGTTCTCTGATTCCAGAACACACTCAGTCCCTCTCCTGTGACTCTAAGATCTGTTATTGTTGTAATAAAAGACAGTAGTAGATGTGAGGTGCTGTGGATTTAAGAATTAATGTAGCTTTTTTATCATGGTAGATACTGACCTTCACTAAACCACCAATCCCAATACAATACAATACAATACAATACAATAATGGGACTGACCAACACTTAGCAGCTCTTTCCATTCACCATTTTTGAATGTCTTTTGTACTATAAATCTGTTGAAGATGTGTGTGGTTCGATATATTTAAATGCAACTTTTCCATATATAAAATGTTTCCAGGGCAGCAACAGAAGACACCCTAAGCAGTATCAAATCTTTAATCTACAACATGAATTTCTTATTTAAAATAATATATTTAAACTCATCACCCTCAGCAGGGTAAATGGTTTCAGGTCATTGTTGTGTGCTTTTCTAACTAAAGAGTTCCTATTAAACACTATGTATCTGTATTGTATAAAGTGCTATATAAATGAAGGTGACTTACATTTACATTTAGTCATTTAGCAGATGCTTTTATCCAAAGCAACTTACAAATGAGGACAATGGAAGCAATCAAAACCAGCAAGAGAACAATGATATGCAAGTGCTATAACAAGTCTCAGTTAGCTTAACACAGTACACGTAGAAAGTTATTTTTTTGACTTGACTTGACTTGACTTAGAGTTGACATTATTTAGTGAAATATTAGGAACAGTTCAGTTAACTTACATTGGCTGTAATCACTTTCAACTCATTATCAAGGTAATCTGTAAACTATTTTACATTGTGGCAAATTTGTGGCTAATTCATATCTCATTTGTATGTTTTCATACAATCTGCTTATGTCATAATGATGAAAGATCAGTTGGCAAACAAGAAGAAAAAACTATGAACAGGTTGCACAAGTCTGTCAGTCTTGTTGGTTATGCATCCCATCAGTTGCAAACATGCAAGGATAATAACGTGATTGGTGAACTATCACTTGCACACTATCACATCTATTCCCTAAAATGTCTCATGGTGGTTTTATATATCTGTCATATGCCCCTGCATATCTAAATGGATGCTGCTTGTGCAATTTAAGATGCTGTATTTAGCAAATTTAATGGTGACAGGCAAAGTCTGCTGTAAATGCACACAGGTTGGCCACATTCAGAAAGAAATGACAGTCTTCTGTTTATGTCTCCCCGACAGTCATGGACTCACAACATCTCAAAAGAAAAGGAGTTTCTCCACAAGTTGGTGAAGGCCAGCATTATCACAGACTTAACCAATGGGATTTGAACCTCCCAAGGTGGGTGCCTTTCTGGGAGGACTCAAGAACGCAGAGTTCCTGGGTAACCCTGGACCAGACAACACTGAAGAGCGTGATTTCAGAGGTGGGAGCGGGGGCTCCATTAAGATGCACATGTGCCTTCTAACCGACAGTCTTCCTCTGAGCGGGACGTTAAAGGTTTCCTGAATGTCTCAGGAGACAATCCTTGCTTGAGAAGATGGAAGATATCAGAGACTTTGAGATGACAAACACAAACAGCGCTTGAGGAACAAGTCGCAACATTAACTGATTGTGCCAAATGTACCTCTTTTGGAGGAGATTCCCCTCCTCTCCTGCCTGAATGTATTAATGGTGTAAATATCAAATATTTTTACAGTGCATTTTAATGAACTGTTACAGGTTCTACCTTCACACGTGATTCTCCGTCCAGGGCAGTCAGTACAAATCCTGCCCTAGTGTGATGAAGGACAGTGGCAGGTCTTTGATTCAGCCCTTTTTCTGAGCACAGGAGGCTCCTTATCTCCTGAATGTGAGCTTATTATGTTACAGCTTCTTTTGACGAAGAAAGGAGCTCAATGTCGAAGTTATTTATTATGGTGCACAGATTAAGGCCTTTGTTTTTTGAAAGCTCCCTTTCCTAAATTTATTATAAATACTAACCACAATTTGTTTTATGTGGTAAACTGAGTACCAATTAGGGGTGCACCAATACCACTTTTTCCAATCTAATTCTGATACCTGAATTGTTGAAATTTGCTTAATACACAACTTCATAAAAAAAAAAAATTAACAAAAAATGGGCAGAAAACAGAAAAACAAATACAAATTCTGTGATACTGTTCGTAAATTTTGGAATCATTGAATTCTTTGAAATAATTAATCTTATAATCTTATTCAGCAAGGATGCATTAATTTGATCAAAAGTGACAGTAAAGACTTTTACATTGTTACAATAATTATATTCAAATTTCAAGTAAATGCTGTTTCCTTTTTTATAATACATCATAAGAGACTTCAAAAAAATAAAATAAAAATAAATAAATAAATCCAGTGCAGTAATCGCAGTAGCAAGAACCACAATTTTTTTTTTAATCAACTTATGCATCAAGGATGTATTAAATTGATCAAAAGTGACAGTAAAGAATTTTACATTGTTAAATTGGTAAATCTGTTTCAAATAAATGCTGCTTAATATTTCATAAAATTATTGTTTTACTGTATTTTTGATTAAATAAGAGCATAATAGACAACTGTAAAAAAGAAAAAAAAAAAGAAAGAAAGAGAAAGAAAAAAAATTCTCCAGTGCGCTAATAACAAATGCCCAGTAGCTAGAACTACAACATTCAGAAACCACAATAAACCTCAGCAAAATCCAATTCTTTAAAATAAAAACACAGACATTTTATTTACAGATTATGCATAAAATTGGGACATCTGAGACCAGGTTTTTACTTAAATACCCATCCTTTTTTTTTTTTTTTTTATAGGAACAACCATGGGTAACACACAGTTTCTAATTTAGATGGTTCCTATGTCAATCATATCTGATCTGACAAAAAAAAAAAAAAAAAAAAAAAATGTATCGATGCTGATATGATCCAGGAATTGGATTGGTGCATCCCTACTATTCAGACAGACCTCAAAATCAGCTGATGTTATGGTACACTTATGGTACACTACCGTCCTTAATTCTGCCTCTTTGCTTTCAAAAGGCAGCAGTTTAAAACCAAAACACCAAGAAGAACCTTAAGTTATGATTGTTTTTAATTTTTTAATTTTTTTTTTTTTTTTTTTTTGGGCAGTACAGGCCTTTTTAAGGGGTACATGTTACAGTGTGTTATAATTTTTGAGCTAAGAGCTTTCAACTGCAACATGGGCAGAGTCCTGGAAACATACCACTGCCCGGTAACCATCAGTGTTCATCATATTAATATATATATATATATATATATATATATATATATATATATATATATATATATATATATATATATATATATATATATGTATGTATGTATATGTATGTGTGTGTGTGTGTATGTATGTTTGTATATGTATATATATATATACACTGCTCAAAAAAATTAAAGGAACACTTTGAAAACACATCGGATATCTATACTGATATGGACTGGGTAATTTGTTAGGAATGAAAAGATGCCACATTGTTTAATGGAAATGAAAATTATCAACCTACAGAGGGCTGAATTCAAAGACACTTAAAATGAAATTGAAAAAAGGATGCAGCAGGCTAGTCCATTAAGCTGAAATTTCATTGCAGCAACTCAAAATGGTACTCAGTAGTTTGTATGGCCCACACGTGTTTGTATGCATGCCTGACAACGTCAGGGCACGCTCCTAATGAGACGAAGGATGGTGTCCTAGGGTATTCCCTCCCAGATCTGGACCAGGGCATCACTGAGCTCCTGGACAGTCTGAGGTGCAACCTGGCGATGTCAGATGGACTGAAACATAATGTCCCAGAGGTGTTCTATTGGATTTAGGTCAGGCGAGCGTGGGGGACATTTAATGGTATCAATTCCTTCATCCTTCTGAAACTGACTGCATACTCTCGCCACATGAGGCCGGGCATTGTCGTGCACCAGGAGGAACAAGGACCCAATGCACCAGCGTAGGGTCTGACAACAGGTCCAAGGATTCCATCCCGATACCTAATGGCAGTAAGTGTGCCATTGTCTAGCCTGTAAAGGTCTCTGTGTTCCTCCATGGATATGCCTTCCCAGACCATCACTGACCCACCACCAAACCGGTCATGCTGAACAATGTTACAGGCAGCATAACATTCTCCACCGCTTTTCCAGACCCTTTTACATCTGTCACACGTGCTCAGGGTGAACCTGCTCTCATCTGTGAATGAGAGCGGACCTGCCAATTCTGGTGTTCAATGGCAAATGCCAGTCAAGCTACACGGTGCCAGGCAGTGATCACAGAGCCCACAAGAGGACGTCAGGCCCTCAGGCCACCCTCATGAAGTCTGTTTCTGATTGTTTTCTCAGAGGCATTCACACCAGTGGCCTGCTGGAGGTCATTTTGTAGGGCTCTGGTAGTGCTTATCCTGTTCCTCTTTGCACACAAAGGAGCAGATACAGGTCCTGCTGATGGGTTAAGGACCTTCTACTGCCCTGTCCAGTTCTCCTAGAGTAACTGCCTGTCTCTTGGAATCTCCTACTTGCTCTTGAGACTGTGCTGGGAGACACAGCAAACCTTCTGGCAATGGCACATATTGATAAGCCATCCTGGAGGAGTTGGACTGCCTGTGCAACCTTTGTAGGGTCCAGGTATCGCCTCATGCTACCAGTAGTGACACTGACCCTAGCCAAATGCAAAACTAGTAAAAAACAATCAGAAAAGATGAGTAGGGAAAAAAATGTCAGTGGCCTCCACCTGTAAAACCATTCCTGTTTTGGGGGTTTTCTAATGGTTGCCCATCTAGTGCACCTGTTGTTAATTTTATTAACACCAAAGCAGCTGAAATGAATTAACAACCCCCTCTGCTACATAACTGACCAGATCAATATCCCAGAAGTTTAATTTACTTGATGCTATACATTGATTAAAAAGTGTTCCTTTAATTTTTTTGAGCAGTGTATATGTATGTATGTATGTTTATGTAGTGCCCTCCATAAGTATTGGAACAGTAATGACAAAATTGCTTTGTCTGCTGTGGAGTCAATACATCTGCAAATATGATTAAAAGCTGAATATGAGACAAAACATACAGAATGTCACATTTTATTATTAGCCATTTCAACACATTCAACTTTTACCTAGGGTGACCAAATGTGCCATTTTCCCAGGACACGTCCTGGCCAGGATTTCTATATTGCCTAAAATATCCACATTTTGGCTTTGTTTGTGCTGCGCAGACCAATTGTTGTATGACAAAGTACCGTGAGAGCTCTAGAAAGCAGATGGCTTCTTGTGCTTTTGAATCGCTCTCACTGTACTTTGATGTCATACACCAGTCGGTTTGCTCAGTGCTGCTTCAAGTCGAACATTGATATGTACACGTATTTGCATTGCTTTGACCGTTCTCTGTAGATCCCACCTTCTCACGCACCACGATTGGTCGATTACATACAATGTCTGCATGTTATTGGACAAACAATCATTACCTTCATTAAGTATAAAAAAAAAACAGGAAACCAAAGCAAAAACCAGGATATTTTAGGCAATATAGAAATCCTGGCCAGGACATGTCCTGGGAAAATGGCTCGTTTGGTCACCCTATTTTACCAAATAAAAAGGACAGCACTTTTAGAGTTTCATTCCCTTATCTGATGTAAGCTTAAGTATTGGGACAATTGAACTTAAAGCAACTGTTAAAGTTTAAAAGCTAATATTTAGTTGCGAATCCCTTGCATGCGATCACAGCAGTGAGTCTGCCACCCATAGACATCACCTGACTCTTGGTTTCATCCATTGGCATGCTTTTCCCAGCCTTTAATACAGCCATTTTCAACTGTTGCTTGTTTCGAGGACTTTCAGCCTTTAGACTCCTCTTTAGCTGGGGAAATTCATGTTCAATTGGATTTGTATCTGGAGACTGACTTGGGCAATCTAAGACTTTCCATTTCTTTGCCCTGATAAACTCCTTGACTGAACTTGCAGGGTGTTTTGGGTCATTGTCCTGTTGCAATAAGGAGCACTTTCTGATGAGTCTTGTGGCACTTTCTTGAACATTGATAGCCATCACCCTCATTTGTTAAGTCATTGATAAAGTTGAGAGAGCCTGTTCCAGAGGCAGCCATGCATGCCCATGCCCCAACACCACCTCCACCATGCTTTACAAAGGAGGTTGTATGCTTAGGATCATTTGCATTTCCTTTTTTCCACACTTTTGCTTTTCCATCACTTAACAGTCTCCATAAAACGTTTTTTAAAATTCTACTGGCTCTCTCAAAATCAGCTCCCTCATCTCTATCCTGGTTTGTGTGTGTTGTCATCAAATGCAAGACTCAGAATGCAGAAGCAATGGCTATAACTAATACAACACATTCCCTGCTTTTAATATCTGACCAATTAATGCAACAGGACACAGCTGATTGGGGGCAGCTGTGGCCTAAAGATTAGAGAATTGGACTTGTAACCAGAAGGTTGCAGGTTCAAGTCTCGGTGCTGGCAGGAGTTGTAGGTGATGGGGAGTGAATAAACAGCGCTCTCTTCCACCCTCAATACCCATGGCTGAAGTGCCCTTGAGCAAGGCACTGAACCCCCAGTTGCTCCCCGGGCGCTGGATATAGCTGCCCACTGCTCCGGGTGTGTGTTCAAGGTGTGTTCACTTCTCACTGCTGTGTGTGTGCACTTGGATGGGTTAAATGCAGAGCACCAATTTCGAGTATGGGTTACCGTACTTGACAAATGTCACGACTTTCACTTTCACTTTCACTGATCACTTAGAAAGACCTGTGAGCCAACTGTCCCAATCCTTATGCTCACATCACATAGGGGATGAAAAGCTAAAAGTGCTGATCTTCTTAGTTGGTAAAACATCTATGTGTTTAATCACCCGATAATAATATGTGCCATTCTGTAGTTTTGTCTCATATTCATCTTTTAATCATATTTGCAGATGTCTTGACTCCACAGTGACAAATATACTTATGGAGGGCACGGTGTGTATATACATACATATACATATACAGTATATATATATATATATATATATATATATATATATATATATATATATATAAACCCGATTCCAAAAAAGTTGGGACACTGTACAAATTGTGAGTAAAAAAGGAATGGAATAATTTACAAATCTCATAAACATATGTTATTCACAATAGAATATAGATAACATATCAAATGTTGAAAGTGAGACATTTTGAAATGTCATGCCAAATATTGGCTCATTTTGGATTTCATGAGAGCTACACATTCCAAAAAAGTTGGGACAGGTAGCAATAAGAGGCCGGAAAAGTTAAACGTACATATAAGGAACAGCTGGAGGACCAATTTGCAACTTATTAGGTCAATTGGCAACATGATTGGGTATAAAAAGAGCCTCTCAGAGTGGCAGTGTCTCTCAGAAGTCAAGATGGGCAGAGGATCACCAATTCCCCCAATGCTGCGGTGAAAAATTGCAAAGAGTTTAAAGTTATTATCATCTACAGTGCATAATATCATCCAAAGATTCAGAGAATCTGGAACAATCTCTGTGTGTAAGGGTCAATGCCGGAAAACCATACTGGATGCCCGTGATCTTCGGGCCCTTAGATGGCACTGCATCACATACAGGGATGCTACTGTAATGGAAATCACAACATGGGCTCAGGAATACTTCCAGAAAACATTATCGGTGAACACAATCCACCATGCCATTCGCCGTTGCCGGCTAAAACTCTACAGGTCAAAAAAGAAGCCATATCTAAAGATGATCCAGAAGTGCAAGTGTTTTCTCTGGGCCAAGGCTCATTTAAAATGGACTGTGGCAAAGTGGAAAACTGTTCTTTGGTCAGACGAATCAAAATTTGAAGTTCTTTTTGGAGAACTGGGACACCATGTCATCCGGACTAAAGAGGACAAGAACAACCCAAGTTGTCATCAGCGCTCAGTTCAGAAGCCTGCATCTCTGATGGTATGGGGTTGCATGAGTGCGTGTGGCATGGGCAGCTTACACATCTGGAAAGGCACCATCAATGCTTAAAAGGTATATCCAAGTTCTAGAACAACATATGCTCCCATCCAGACGTCGTCTCTTTCAGGAAAGACCTTGCATTTTCCAACATGACAATGCTAGACCACATACTGCATCAATTACAACATCATGGCTGCGTAGAAGAAGGATCCGGGTACTGAAATGGCCAGATCTTTCACCCATAGAAAAAATTTGTCGCATCATAAAGAGGAAGATGCGACAAAGAAGACCTAAGATAGTTGAGCAACTAGAAGTCTGTATTAGACAAGAATGCAGACTGTTATAAAAAGAAGAGGCTATGCCACACAGTGGTAAACATGGCCTTGTTCCAACTTTTTGAGATGTGTTGATAACATGAAATTTAAAATCAACTTATTTTTCCCTTAAAACGATACATTTTCTCAGTTTAAACATTTGATATGTCATCTATGTTGTATTCTGAATAAAATATTGAAATTTGAAACTTCCACATCATTGCATTCTGTTTTTATTCACAATTTGTACAGTGTCCCAACTTTTTGAATCGGGTTTGTATATATATATATATACAATATATACAGTATACATATCAGAGACTTTGAGGTGACAAATACAAACAGTGCTTGAGGAACAAGTTGCAACATTAACTGATTGTGCCAAATGTCCCTCTATCGGAGGAGATTCCCCTCCTCTCCTGCCTGAATGTATTAATGGTGTAAATATCAAATATTTTTACAGTGCATTTTAATGAACTGCTACAGCCCCTGAGGTTCTACCTTCACACGTGATTCTCCGTCCAGGGCAGTCAGTACATATCCTGCCCTAGTGTGAGGAAGGACAGTGGCAGGTCTTTGATTCAGCCCTTTTTCTGAGCACAGGAGGCTCCTTATCTCCTGAATGTGAGCTTATTATGTTACAGCTTCTTTTGACGAAGAAAGGAGCTCAATGTCGAAGTTATTTATTATGGTGCACAGATTAAGGCCTTTGTTTTTTGAAAGCTCCCTTTCCTAAATTTATTATAAATACTAACCACAATTTGTTTTATGTGGTAAACTGAGTACCTATTAGGGGTGCACCAATACCACTTTTTCCAATCTAATTCTGATACCTGAATTGTTGAAATTTGCTTAATACACAACTTCATAAAAAAAAAAAAATTAACAAAAAATGGCCAGAAAACAGAAAAACAAATACAAATTCTGTGATACTGTTCGTAAATTTTGGAATCATTAAATTCTTTGAAATAATTAATCTTATAATCTTATTCAGCAAGGATGCATTAATTTGATCAAAAGTGACAGTAAAGACTTTTACATTGTTACAATAATTCTATTCAAATGCTGTTTCCTTTTTTATTATAGAGCACTTTTCAAATCCAGTGCATTAATCTAACACAAACACAGTAACAAGAACCACAACATTGTTTTCATCAACTTGTATTAGTAGGAGGATGTATTAAATTGATCAAAAGTGATGGTAAATAATTTTACATTGTTAAATTGGTAATTCTGTTTCAAATAAATGCTGTTTAGTATTTCATAATATTATTGCTTTACTACTACTTTCAATGAAATAAGAGACAACTGTAAAAAATAAATAAATAAAAAATCATCCAGTGCGCTAATCTAACAAATGCCCAGTAGTATGAACTACAACATTCAGAAACCACAATAAACCTCAGCAAAATAAACAAAAACTTTTTTTATACAGATTATGTGTAAAATTGTGACATCTCAGACAATGTTTTTAATGTTTATCTCACCATTTTTGTTATCTTAAAATTAATGACTTAAATACCTTTTTGATAGTAATAACCATGGGTAACGCACAGTTTCTGATTTAGATGGTTCCTATGTCATTCATATCTGATCTGACAAAAAAATGTTTGTATCGATGCCGATATGATCCTGGAATTGGACTGGTGCATCCCTACTAACTATTCAGACAGACCTCAAAATCAGCTGATGTTATGGTACACTGCCATCCTGAATTATGCCTCTTTGCTTTCAAAAGGCAGCAGTTTGAGCCCAACCAAGAAGGACGTTTTTTTTTTAAGGGGTGCTTGTTCCAGTGTTCATCATATTAAACTACAAAACTACACAGCATAGTTGTACACTACACCTTGTACTCTGCTCATTAAGATCCCACAACAGGGAGCAGTCATCATCAAAATGGACTGAAACACAACTGAGACAGTTCTTTGCCCTTGTAGAAAGGTGCTTTATACAGTGCATTATACTACCAATCAGCATAATTATAATGATTGTTTGGAGTTAGAAGGACAAAATTACTATTGTTTCATATAAATAAATAAATAAATACATACATGCATATATATATATATATATATATATATATATATATATATATATATATATATATATATATATATATATATATATATATATATATATATCTCCTTAAGTTGTAATAAAATAAACCTGTTGGGCAGTTTGGCCCTAAATTAAATTTTCAGAGTATGTGTCTAATCTTTATCTTTCTCTGTCATTTTCAAAAGACAGTGCAAAGTCTAATTGAATCCGAAATTCTCATGAAAAAAAAAAAAAAAAACTTTCAATCTTAAGTCAAATCTAGATGTATAGAAGTATAATATTTGGTGTGCCTTACAATAAATCACATTATAATAAATTATGAACAACTTATCGCATTTCTCTTTCAAAGACTATAGCCTTCATCTGTTAAAGCAAATACCATAGACATAAAATATTATTCATCACTAAAATGTCTGGTAGATTTAAGTGAGTATGAGTGTGTATGTCTCTGTGTGTTTTCCCTGTGATGAACTGGCCATCCATCCAGAGTGTTTCCTCAAGATGCTGGGATGGGTTCCAGCATCTTCATGACCCTACATAGTGCAGGCGGTTTGGAAAATGGATGGATGAGATTATACACATATAATAGTTTTGAACTTGTGCCAAGGGGGGGTGGGGTAGGGGGTTGAACTGATTTTTAAGCTTTTGTTTTTCATTATTAATTGTTATAATTATTAGATCCTGAAAAAATGTATCACAGTTTCCAAAAAAAAAAAAAAATTAATAAGTGAATAAAAATCAGCACAACTGTTTTTAATATTAATAATAAAAAGAAATGTTTCTTGAGCCACAAATCCGCCAATAAGAATGATTACAATTAGTTATTTTAAATTGTAATATTACACATTATTACTGTTTGACTGTTTTTGATCAAAGGCGGCCTTAAAGTCCCTATAAAGTCAATTCTGAGAATTGTTTCTAAGCGCATTATAAATGTTACAAATGTATTGCTGAAACACATTACAAAGACTGCATTCTGTGGTACTGAATAGAGGAGTTAGACCGTTAAACAGTTTTTCACCATTTCTGTGTTTAAGATTTTTTGTTCGAGGCTAAAACGGTGGCTTGATGATGAACTGGAGCCACCGATCATGGCCTCTCCCCTAACACTATAATATCTGTCGATGACACACCGGAGCAAATATGTATATCTTTGTAAATCCAATTAAGTTGCTAGGAGCATCCATTCAGGCTGTAGTGGTATTTGACAGTTAAGACAGTTAAGAGGCGGCAGCTATCCCGCAAATGGCCGTGGTTTCAGTGCAGACAGCAGACACGCCCCCAGCATTTGAGAGCAGAGGATACTGCCCATTTTTTCGAGATTTTGATAATTTATGTACTTAGCAGATTTTTTTATCATTCAAATTTGGTGGTTAATAATAGTGGTTAATAATATTTTTTTCTGTGGTGTGACAAGCTCAGAACATCTCAAGTCAACAAGGACATACAGCAATATCTAACATGCAGGCTTGTTTTTAAAGCTTAGTACTGAAAACAAAAATAAAAGGCTTCTGCATGGAGAAAATCCTTGTTCCATCTCTGTGTTTTGTAAGAGACCAACAACAACAACAAAGGTTTATAACAGTCATTTGTGTTATTCAAACTGATAATGCGCAATCTTTGAGCTATTATTTGGCTTCAGAATAGTTAATATATAGAGCCATGTAGACTAAATTTGTGGAACTTTTATAATGCCCTTTTAAATCTTTTGGTAGTGTTCTTCCTAATGTGTTTTCATTGTAAGGGTAAATGCTGTGTGAATATTATTCCTAACATCTCCTTTTATGTTCCTCAGAGGAAAGACATACATGTTAGGAATGACATGAGGGTAAGTAAATGATGACTTTTTTTTTTTTTTTTTACTAACACTTTAAGACATATTGGAAATAGGAAAAACTTGTCAAACGCAAGGACAGTTTAAAGATTTACTCTTTCCATCCTACCATGAAAGAGTTTTTAAGCTTAGAAAGTTCCTTTTTGTTTTATCATATGTACTGTGATTGGATTACAGCAAAATTTTAGCAGATGATCCTCAAACAAAAAAAAAAAAAATCCATTGTAGCAGGTTGCATTATTATGAAGAAAGAGGCTACACCACTGCCATGTGGTCTGCAACAATCTTTAGGTACACCACTTTTGGTAGGTACTAACCACTGTATACTAGGAACAGGCCACAAAACTGACTCAAAGTCAGATCTTTTTGCTTGCCCATTTTTCTTGCTTTCAACCCATTCAAGAACTGACTGTTTACTTGCTGCCTAACATATCCCGCACCTTGACAGATGCCATTGTAATGATATAATCAATGTTATTCATTTCACCTGGCAGTGGCAGATCAGTGTAAACCAAATGTGCAACATTAAGTTAGTAACTTTAATAAAAGTTTTCATTTCGTAATTTTTTTTTTATTATTTTTTTTTTTTTTAATGGTGGATGGTGAATTTTGAAGCTTATTAAGCTTCAAGTACAACTAGAATCCATCAGGACCTTCTGAAAATAAGTGTCAACCAGGGAGAAAAGCCTTCCCCCACTCTACCAGAGAGAGACTGTGTGAAAGCGAAGTGAAGGATAATATTGCTTTATTTCATTCTCTTTTTCTCTCTATTTATTTTAATGCTTAAGTGTATTTTGGACATGTATCTCATTTCATCTGTGTGGCTCTGGAAGATCCCCTCTAACAGTGGGACATTGCTCTCAGCTGGCCTCGAGGCAGGAAGAGCGCCGTGGTGCAGCTGCTAGATGTTAGAACTGTATTCTGATAGGGTGACACTCTGGACCTTTAAAGTGACTGTGGTAATGTATGTCTCACTGTAAATACAGGCCAGTAATATAACCTTCAACGTTTTGGCACGAAAACTCTCCTCTGTATTCTGGCAGTTCGTTTTGAGGTGACTGAACAGTCCCTATGCAACCACAAAATACTGAATACAATACAAGCTCTCACACATTACTGATGGAGTTCAACAGCTCACAAGGAGCCCCCCTAGAAAACTAACTCCCATCATTTGACGCTTTTGCACTCATAGCAGAAAACTCAACTATGTTTCCTTTTAGATAAGCAATCCAGCCCATGAATCTGGCTGATACCTCATAAAAGATGAGCGAAACAGCCTATAAATTGTTCATCAACCACAGAAGGTCTCACTATTGGGAAATTACACTGACTGAGGGGTCTAATCGCTTAACGTGACATGTGAGATCAGTACATATTGCATTTTAGTCTGGAAGTTTTCAGCCTGAACATGTTCAGTCAAGTGAATGCTAGTACGAGTTACAGTATCCTGATCTATTTATAAACACCACCACATTTCTTTATTTTAATGCAGTGTTTGAGGCCCAATCCTTCCAAAAGCAAGTTCCTTCAGCTGGATAGAAAAACGTAGTCACCTAGAGCTGTTCTAACAATATTCTCATATGACTTTATTGGCTTTTTATTGAAAATTGTTACATTTTGGAGTCTGTGAATTTTTTCCGCCTGTCTGTCTTAGTAAGAGTCATAGAAAAAGCCAGGGTTTTATGAAGATGTGAATATAAAACAAGCCACTCGTGAACGATTTTTAACTGACCTACACATCTGGAACCATGTTCCTTGTAGCCTGCTCTTGAGAATTAGCTAAATAACTTTTTGGGATAACTTGGCATAAGCCTGATGGTTCATGCCGATGGAAAGTTTCATTGCCGGTATAATAACTTACAGATACCCATACGTGCACGCGATGATAAGTATTTTGTTAACTGGCAGATTAGCTGAGCTTATGTCTCTCTCATTTTTTATGTGAATCTTTAAAGAAAAAAATATCTTGATTTTACAGCATAATTAGAATAATCATGTGTGGTTAAGAAAATAGATAGGTTTTTATTGTAGTTTTATAGTTAAAAAAAAAAAAAAAAACCTTTAAGGAAGAAATGCCCGTGTGTGCCACTGTTGTGTTGCTCCATTTGTTTTGCTTTCAG
Source organism: allo-octoploid hybrid of Carassius auratus x Cyprinus carpio (assembly GCA_024542945.1). Classification (NCBI taxonomy): domain Eukaryota; kingdom Metazoa; phylum Chordata; class Actinopteri; order Cypriniformes; species allo-octoploid hybrid of Carassius auratus x Cyprinus carpio. Next base: position 9,240,381 of record CM044992.1, on the reverse strand, counting down.
AGAGCTTGTTCAGTTAGATGTGGCTGCAAACAGCTTTGTTTTCTACCCTCACTCTCTTCATGACATTTAAAACAGCCAGTTGGGTACAGCATGTTCTTATAATGCTTTGAGGGCTTGACACAAATGTACATAAACAAACAACTGAAGACCAGGGGTCTCATTTATAAAACTCTCCGTAGATGTCATCCTAAAAGTGTAGGTAGGCACAAAAGCTAGATTTTGCGTTCACACAAAGGTTTTCAGATTTGTAAAACCATGCGTACGCCAGAACCTGTGCAAAAATCCCTTTATAAATCCCAGTCAGGGGAAGATTGTGCGTACGTGCATCTCCACCTCGTCTCCTCCCCGAAATAACCATATATGGAGCTTACAACACCTTGTTTTACTATGCATAACTTCATCTCCATATCATTTCCATGCATATTCCCATGCACGTGACACCATGTTTAACACCGAGACATTAAGGAAATATGAGATGGGGACTATAATGCCATTTGTGCCATACAAATAAATTTTTATTGCTAAAAATTATCCAATATCCTTGTTATGTTTTATAATAAATATATGAAAATATCCATAAAAACAAAATGGTTCTCAGATATATTTTAGAATAGAGTTGATCTCATTCTTTTACACTGGACAAATAGTATTTCAATTGTTTTAAACAATTCAAATCAATTAAATGTATGCATTTTTGCTGATGAACATCTTTTAGCTATTTTTAGTGGAAACAGATAGGCCCATATTTATTGCAGTGTAAATACAATTGTCTGATTTGGCTCGTCACTGACAAAGTATTTTAAAAAGGAAATGTGCAAATCGTACCGTTTTCTCCTTGTTATATCCTTCAAATATAGTGGTATTTTTCATTATGTTGTTGAGATGCCTTCACACGACATCAACACCTCTGTGCAGCTGCGGTTGTACAGTAAGCTATTATCATTGGTCCTATACCGGACAAGGGACCCAGCAGTGAATCCAGCAGTGTCCACCATAATATCGAAGTAAGTGGGCATCACTGATCATTGTTCTCGCTAAAATATTTCTCATAACATGTGATCTGAATGAATTATTGTGCACTTATAGCACTCCTCGCTGTCTTTAAAAAAGCATACAGGAAAATTATTTAGCCTATTGTTAATAAAATTATGTCATTTCAGTGTTTATCTCCATGCGAGTGGAGTATTTAATGTAAATGTGTACAAAGACATGAAAACAGTTTAAAATCGTTGTTTACTTAATTACTTTTCTCACTCCAGGAAAAAGAGTTCGTACGGTGCGTACATATTTACGGCAAGTTTATTTTTTCATTCTGACAGTAACTGTAGTAGATATACAGTACATTACAAAACATGTTTTCCACATGTTTTTACATAGTTCCTATGTAGAAGAACTCTTTTTGTAGTGTATTATTATTAATTTATTTATTTTATGTGAAACAGTTAGTATTTTAGTTAAAATTCTAGAAGCCTGATTCTAAAAAAAAAAGAATAACTCAATTTCAAATCTTGTCTTTTTTCGATATAAAATTTTTTTAATATATCTTACCATTGTAACAAAATATCCCACAATTGAGAGATTATAACTAATTATAATTGGGGCTTTACTGAAATATGACTTTAAACCTCAAATAATGTGAAATTTTGTGATTGTGATGCTTATCGCTGTTAATTTAAATGTATTTATTTATTTATTTTTTTTACTCTGAGACACAGGAAGCTATGGAAGCCAGTTTCCCCTCTGAATGAAAAATAAGGTAAATGCCACTTTTTATCTCACAATTTTCTCAGAATTGTGAGATATAATCTCACACAATTCTGACTTTTTTTCTCAGAATTGCAAGTTCATATCAAATCTGACTTTATAACACACAATTATGAGTAGCGAGAATTGCAAGATAAACTCGCTATTGTGAGAAAAAAAGAAAGTCAGAATTGGGTGTTTATGTCACACAATTCTGAGAGAAAAAAGACAGAATTGTAAGATAAAAAGTCGCAATTGCCTTGGTTTTTTTTTTTTTTTTTTTTTTTTATTTAGTGGCGGACACGGGCTTCCATAGGAAACAGATGTGGTGTCTAAGATTTGTTTTTAAGTGTAAATAAGGATGTTCAGTATAGGGAAACCTTCCAGTATGGTATTGTGTCAATGCTGAACCTGGAGCTAAAAACTGGAGTCGTGAGGGTAAACAGACTGAATGGGTTACTCACTGAGAGCATTGATGCTGTTGGGAGGGGATGCAGTTGTGCTTGTCATAGCTCAGTCACCCTTGATGGTGTTTGAGCGGTTTGTTTACTGGGTGCATGTATCTGTTGTTCATGTGCTCATCAGATTAGCCTTGAGTACACACAGGACGTGTTCTTCAGTCCTACACAATAATGCACGTTCACATTCATCACTCAAGCACATATATCAGAGAAGGTGTGCGATCAGGTCTCTTCTCATGAAATTTTTGCTTTATTATTTTAGTAGTGAATTCATTTTCATGCCCAGTTGACAATTTCTTATTTTGATGCACTGAAGACGTCTGTGTATGGATTTGGTGTTTTCTTTCATCAAGATACATTGACATTTGGTGTCCTCCTGCTGTTTAATGTACAGTAATCAGCTATTAAAAACATTGCAAGTAATAAATCTCTGTTCTATAAAGAGCATAAATGAAACAGCAGCTGAACACTGCCTCAGGACATTAGAAAAACTGAAATGTTCTAGCTTGGAAAATACCTAGAGTGCACCTGGTGAAACCCTGTGTGGGACATGCTGTGGTGCTCCTGAAAAGGAACTTCAGAAAATCATGACGGCTACATACTCAGCGATGTTCTCGTTTTAAATCACGTAGCAATCCATTGTGGATCAAGCAGGGCCACCTGAGAAGAAACCCTGGTTAGAATGAAGATTTCCCAATCAGTCTTTTTGAAATTGAACTTTACACCTTTTATGGATCATCTGTAGGGCCCAGTGGTGATTCACAAATCATCCATTCCCCACTCAGCTGTGTGTATTGTTGGTTTGGTCTATAAATAGAGCTCAGGAGAGCCTCCCAGAAATAGTTTTAGTGTTTTGTGAAAGCCTAAAGTGAGCAAGGCCCTGTTTGGCGAGTCTTTGTGCTTTGAGCCTGGTGTTTGTAGTTGAAGGAGTGCCAAAGTTAGCGCATGTCTGTGGGTGGAGGGAACACCGCTGAAGATTAGATGGACATTTGGAGAGTAGAGGGTGGGTTGAAGGGGTTTCGCAGAGCAAAGGCTGAGGTGTTCTACATATCTGCCGTCTATTCAGACATATTGGCTGTCAAATACAGAAGCGTCTTTTTGTTTAAAGTAAAGTATTTGAGTTTGAATTCGACTGCATGAGATATGATGAAAATCATGATACATAGAGATATCCAACATTCAATTTTAACAAAGTTTTTGTTATTTTAACTAGATTAATTTGATTATCTTTCTATACACAGTTGTTTAGATTTCATGCAGGAACTCACAAATGGCCTAAACTAGTAATGAAATCATGTGGTCTGTACTGAACCTGACCAAAAAAAAAAAAAAAAAAAAAAAACGCATTCTGGCCTCATTTACTTACCCTCAGTGTTAGGCAGTATGTGGGGGACTGAGAGTCTCAGTCAACATTCACTTACAGTGGGTACGGAAAGTATTCAGACCCCCTTAAATTTTTCACTCTTTGTTATATTGCAGCCATTTGCTAAAATCATTTAATTTCTTTTTTTTTTCTCTCATTTATGTACACACAGCACCCCATATTGACAGAAAAACACAGAATTGTTGACATTTTTGCATATTTATTAAAAAAGAAAAACTGAAATATCACATGGTCCTAAGTATTCAGACCCTTTGCTGTGACACTCATATATTTAACTCAGGTGCTGTCTATTTCTTCTGATCATCCTTGAGATGGTTCTACACCTTCATTTGAGGCCAGCTGTGTTTGATTATACTGATTGGACTTGATTAGGAAAGCCACACACCTGTCTATATAAGACCTTACAGCTCACAGTGCATGTCAGAGCAAATGAGATTAATGAGGTCAAAGGAACTGCCTGAAGAGCTCAGAGACAGAATTGTGGCAAGGCACAGATCTGGCCAAGGTTACAAAAAAAATTCTGCTGCCCTTGAGGTTCCTAAGAGCACAGTGGCCTCCATAATCCTGAAATGGAAGACGTTTGGGATGACCAGAACCCTTCCTAGAGCTGGCCATCCGGCCAAACTGAGCTATCGGGGTAGAAGAGCCTTGGTGAGAGAGGTAAAGAAGAACTCAAAGATCACTGTGGCTGAGCTCCAGAGATGCAGTCGGGAGATGGGAGAAAGCCAGTCGGGGCTTTATGGCAGAGTGGCCCGACGGAAGCCTCTCCTCAGTGCAAGACACATGAAAGCCTGCATGGAGTTTGCTAAAAAACAGAGAAATAAGATTCTCTGGTCTGATGAGACCAAGATAGAACATTTTGGCCGTAATTCTAAGCGGTATGTGTGGAGAAAACCAGGCACTGCTCAGCACCTGTCCAATGCAGTCCCAACAGTGAAGCATGGTGGTGGCAGCATCATGCTGTGGGGGTGTTTTTCAGCTGCAGGGACATGACGACTGGTTGCAATCGAGGGAAAGATGAATGCGGCCAAGAACAGGGATATCCTGGACGAAAAGACAATGACCCTAAGCACACAGCTAAAATAACGAAGGAGTGGCTTCACAACAACTCTGTGGCTGTTCTTGAATGGCCCAGCCAGAGCCCTGACTTAAACCCAATTGAGCATCTCTGGAGAGACCTGAAAATGGCTGTCCACCAACGTTTACCATCCAACCTGACAGAACTGGAGAGGAACTGCAAGGAGGAATGGCAGAGGATCCCCAAATCCAGGTGTGAAAAACTTGTTGCATCTTTCCCAAAAAGACTCATGGCTGAATTAGATCAAAAGGGTGCTTCTACTAAATACTGAGCAAAGGGTCTGAATACTTAGGACCAAGTGATATTTCAGTTTTTCTTTTTTAATAAATGTGCAAAATGTCAACAATTCTGTGTTTTTCTTCCAATATGGGGTGCTGTGTGTACATTAATGAGGGAAAAAAATGAACTTAAATGATTTTAGCAAATGGCTGCAATATGACAAAGAGTGAAAAATTTAAGGGGGTCTGAATACTTTCCGTACCCACTGTACTGTATGATGCTTTTTTTTTTCTCCATACTGTGAAGGGGAATGGTAACTGAGGCTATCATTCTGCCTAACACAGTTTTTCCCAACCACTGTGCCTTGGCAGGTTGTCAGGTGTGCAGTAGAAAATTATCAAAACTTCCTATCTCTATTGTATTTCTTTATTATTATTTTAAATCAGTGCTATTGGTCGTCGTTATGTCTGTTTGTGGGTTTTACAAATATTTAACCAATGAAAAGCATTCAAAAGAGCTTGTGACTAAAACTTTATTGGATACTCAAACTGCCAGCAAAACCTCGTAACTCCACTCCCACCTCCATTTAGATTGATGCGCCATGCACTGTCTGGATATGGATCTCTGCTTGTTTGCAATGCAAGGGTAAATAAAGAACTGATGTTTGCATAAGTACAGGGATTTCTTCACTCAAACACTATGTCTATAAAGGCTATTGTTTTTATGTGTGTTTGAAGAGCAGAGAAGAGTTAGCCTTTTGCTGTGTAGATGTAGTCAATATACTTTTGTACGTTTTAAATATTGTGCATAGCGGTTCATCTTTTATATAATAAGATTTTGACCAAATGTATTAAAAATACAAGAAAATCTGACCTCCCATTTAGCTGCAATAAACTTTATAATCTGTAAGTTGATGAAAACGTAATGCGATGCACTTACCTCAGATGCGGCCGTTGTAATGACGGACAAAACACATATTGCTGTCAATCGCTGTTAAAAACCTTGTTAACTCCATTTGAGCATGATTTTCATAACACCATATGGATCACAAAATATATATATGTATATCAAAATATAAATAATCACCGCACCCACAGTATTCATATAATTATCCTACTTAAATCTCACAACAAATAACATGCAAAATAAGTAAACATCATATAGTTGAAGAAACTCCAACAATCTACATCACAATACCATAAATCTCTAATACATCTTTAAAAATATATGAGATCACAAATATATAGGAAAAAAAACTATACATCAGAATTAAAACAACAACAACAACAACAACAAAAAACATTAAGATTCATTTCTGTCAAGGGTTGGCAAGGGAGGAACTCAGGTGCAGACAGGAAGTAACTAAACACAGGATTTATTTAACAAAAAGGGAAAACAAAAACCCACGGGGGGGAAAACAAGGGCTAGGGTAGACACTAAATAATTCTACAAAACACAATAAACAAGGTAAACAAAGACTCTGAACACTAACTACTAACAAACACTCACTGCTAGACAAAAGACTTCTTTGAGGGGTTTCAAGGACAAGATATCTCTGGAGGCTGACTGGTAGGAACACATAAGTTGAACAATCACAATGAACCGACAAAAGACAGAGCACACTAGGAGATCTAAATAGGGGAACTAATCAAGACACGACAGGTGGCACAGATAGGACAATCACGACAAGACTAGGATAACAAGGGGGGCGGGGCAAGGGAACGAGACAATACAAGCACATGGCCCAAAGACAAGGCCATGTGCTTATACACAAAACACGGGTCTGTCATGATCCTGCCTCTAGACTAGAGAAAAGTCAGGACATGATGGCAGGACCATGACAGAACCCCTCCCTTAAGGAGCGGCTTCCAGACGCTCCCTAAGGGAACATCAAACGCGGGACATGACTGACTGGGACAGAGACAAAAACCAACACGACATGACAAATAGTAATAAGGGCAGACATGAAAACACAACAATAGGGTTAGGGTGGCATATCAAGAAAAACAAACAGGGAAGGGGAGGAGGCGGGAGCACAAAGTTCATGGGGGACAGACCAGGGTGGGTGGGAGGGGTAGGGATCTTAGGAGGACAGGACGAAGGCTGACGACGGGGGGTACGGGCAGGTCTGGGTGGTGAGGGGTGGGGAGGGTTCTCGGGACAACTGACAGAGGACATGACAGGAGCAGACACGGGACGCGGGGCAACACTTACGGGACGCGGGGAGACGACAGCTGGACACGGGGAGACAACAGGACACGGGGCGACACTCACGGGACACGGGGCAACACTCACGGGACACGGGGAGACGACATCTACGGGACACGGGGAGACGACATCTACGGGACACGGGGAGACGACGGCTGGACACTCGGGATTTCTGGGGACTGGGTCAGGAGACAAGACAGGACTGACGGGGACTTCTAGGATCTGGACAAGACGAGACAAATAATCTGAGAAGGCTTTAGCAGCTAGGATAACTGGCATCTCCTTACGAGATGAGACAGACTGTACTAGAGTCTTTGCTGCAGAGTCGGCCGCGGCTCTCTCCTCCGCTCTCACGACTGCAGACTTGCATACAGCTCTCTTCTTTGCCGGCTCGGGCACGCCAGCGCTCACCGCTGCTGGCTCGGGCACGCTCACCGCTGCTGGCTCGGGCACGCTCACCGCTGCTGGCTCGGGCACGCTCACCGCTGCTGGCTCGGGCACGCTCACCGCTGCTGGCTCGGGCACGCTCACCGCTGCTGGCTCGGGCACGCCAGCGCTCTCCGCTGCTGGCACGGGAGGAGACAGGGTCACAGGACCGGCAGGCCCCTTCTTCTTCCTCTTCCTCCTTGGGCGCGGTGCAGAGGCCACAGCTGGGTCAGAGGCGGGTTGGGGGAGTTTGGTCTCGGGCAGGGCAGACTCGGACGCCGAAGACTCTGAAGCTGACTCCCACGACAACCGTCTCCCTCGCTTGTTGGGGAGACTGAAGGTAGTGGGAGGTGCCTCAGGATTTTGGGAGGGACTTGCCTGATCCCCCAGGGTTGCCACGGCCAGGACACGACCCTCTGGGATCGTTGGCAGCTGGGTAGGTGGAGGGGACCTCTGTGGCTCCTCCTGGGAGATGCTCTCCCACAGCCGGGCATAATTTTGGAGGATCCATTCCCCCTCAGGCGAGTATGGGAGGGTGACCCCCTTCCTGTCGGTGGGGGACGACATCCAACATTGACGACGGAACTCCAACAGGTGTTGGAGCTCGGGGGACCTCCTGCCTGCTGAGTTCCTTTTTGGTCGGTTCATTCTGTCAAGGGTTGGCAAGGGAGGAACTCAGGTGCAGACAGGAAGTAACTAAACACAGGATTTATTTAACAAAAAGGGAAAACAAAAACCCACGGGGGGGAAAACAAGGGCTAGGGTAGACACTAAATAATTCTACAAAACACAATAAACAAGGTAAACAAAGACTCTGAACACTAACTACTAACAAACACTCACTGCTAGACAAAAGACTTCTTTGAGGGGTTTCAAGGACAAGATATCTCTGGAGGCTGACTGGTAGGAACACATAAGTTGAACAATCACAATGAACCGACAAAAGACAGAGCACACTAGGAGATCTAAATAGGGGAACTAATCAAGACACGACAGGTGGCACAGATAGGACAATCACGACAAGACTAGGATAACAAGGGGGGCGGGGCAAGGGAACGAGACAACACAAGCACATGGCCCAAAGACAAGGCCATGTGCTTGTACACAAAACACGGGTCTGTCATGATCCTGCCTCTAGACTAGAGAAAAGTCAGGACATGATGGCAGGACCATGACAATTTCTTCATTCAATATAGAGGATGTACAGTAGGTCAAAGATCCATTTGCACTCCCTCAGTAAAAAAATCTCCGCTCCATATTACCACCTCTATTGGACTGTTATGTGCTCAATCACTACAAAATTTAAATCCGAAATCGAGTGGGGCGTCATTAAAATTATGAGCAACTGGAGATTTCTGATCTTTTCTTCTGATAACGGTCATAAGTGTCCTAGTGTCTTAATTTATCTGTTAGTCTTGCCTACATATTGTTTTTCACATGGACAAGTAAACAAATAGCCTGTATTACATTAGTCGAAACATATCTCAAATTGTTTGATCTTATACGTACTTTGAAAGGAAAAACATGCCGCATACCTAAGACGGGGGAAAAAAACAATATCCTAAGCTACTAATGCGTTCAAAAGGATTAGTTTTAATAAAAGTAGATGGAATAAAAGTGGTAGACCTACACAAATATGTTTGCCTATTGGATCACTCTTAAGTGTACCCATGTTTTTAAATCACGTCCTTAATGGGTATCTATTTCCACATTAAATCTTATAGACTCCACCATATTAATTAAAAACTCAACAAATTCATTAAAAATATTTCTGGAAAAAAACATTTTCCACATCTTCTTCAAATGATGATATTATTTATGAAAGGGTTGTTATTCCAGATGTATCTCTCCTCTAAATTACCCTTGAACAGACATAAATAATCTGGAGACAATTTAGAACCCACAGCTGCACCCTGTTTTTGTAAATAATATTTATCCTCAAATAAGAAATATTTTTATTCCAAAAGTAAAGAGATCAAATCAATGCAGAGATTTATCAACCCTTTGATTTAAAAAATTTGATGCAACTAAATTTAAGACTTTTTAAGGACCTGTCGACTTTCCTCGTTTTTGAAAATGCCATTGTTTTTCACTCAGTGAAAGTTTTTTTTATCTGTCTGCGCACTGCTTTATGCTCTCTTCACTGCACGCACAGCCGCATGTCTGACTGTAGCAACAGTTAACTGTAGTAGCAGCCCTTGGTGCCACAGGACCCAAAAGGCTCTACTGAGCTGACCTTGATGTGCCTGATATAAATTAGATTTTATTAGAAAACAGCATTAGGCATTTATTTATTTCATAATGCCAAAAGGCTTTGCGGTCCGGATTCGGACTGGAGTCCGCCAGTTGTCAACCCCTGCTGTAGAGTGAGGGAAGCACTGCCAAGCTCAACCATAAGAACAGCATAACAGGTGCTCCTGAATTGTGTTGTTCTGGTCCTTGGTACAAGACTTATTGTTGGATCTTCTGAAGACTTAGATCCAAAAGGACCCACTGCTTTTTCTTTTGCTGGATAATTCGTTGCTGTCATTGTCTGTCAATCAAAAAAGGATTCTGTTTGCTGCACTGACTGCTGCCAAAAAGGTTATCTTAAAATTGTGGTTGGATCCATCTACCCCAATTAGATTGACGTGGATGTCATACTTGCTGGACATTGCACTTTTGGAGTGTACCACAGCCAAAATACATGGTGCCACCAGAAAGACAATACAATTTTGGTTGGACCTTGTTGATCGATGTCAGGCCTATTGAAATCCTGAGATGTACTTGTTATCCCGCTAATACTGTTTTGTAACATTGTATTGTAACCCCCCGGTTGTGTCCCTCAAAAGGGAAAGCATGCTATTTTTTGTTTTGATATATGTTTTGTGATCATTTGTCTGCTGTAAAATGTGAAAAAAAATAGATATCTATTTTATACAGCAATTTCGAGTGAATTTTCATGCTTGTTATTGGACGTTTGGACTTGGTAGTATTTTATAATACCCCTTTTCGGCTAGTGTTCAGTTAACATTGTGACATTTTGCATTGTGACAATGCAGAAAGATTCCCCTGACTGCTTCACTAACGCTAGCTAGCAAAATATGTTTGTTTGTTTTTTAACAATGACTGGAGAAAATTCAATTTTATCTGAATATGTAATGTCACTCACTGTCCGGGATCATGATTGTTATTTAAAAATGTTAACTTTAAAGGAAGGAACCACATTGGCTGACTCGTACACACTTACTTAATGGGTGGACGATCTGACAGGAGTGGCCTGACACACCTGACACACCCCGTGAATGAATGTATCGAAGTGAAGTACAGTAAACTTCAACAGATTTCCCCTGCTCAGGGAGTAGGGAGCAATGAACACTGTGTAGGGACCATGTCAATGGGAACACAGTTCATGCACGGAGCTCACTTCTAACGAGCTGATTATCTGAATCAGGTGTGTTAACAAAGAGAGACGTGTGAAATATGCAGAGCTGGGGGGCGCGAGGACTGGAATTGACAACCGCTGGTGTAGAGTAGAGCTCATTGTATGTCTTTCACCGATCACAAATGCAGACATGGTTTTATGTTTATGTGGTGTGGTGCGGTGCAATGCAACGCAACGTGTAAAAACACAGTATAAGTCATTATAATCCATAATTATGTCCCCACTGGATGCAACTAATGGCTCGTTTGTAATGAGTTTTATTGTTTTTGTCTTGTCTCACCGGTGACCGGGACACGGCATCACAGTATGACAAGGGGCGTAACACTTCTATCACAAGCTTGAGGCATTCGGCCAATCACAAAGCACTGGACAGCTGGCCAATCAGAGCACACCTCGCTTTTCAGACTGATGAGCTTTGTAAAAAAAACAACGTTTCAGAAAGGTGGGGCATAGAGGAGAAACAATAATGTACAGTATGTGGAAAATAATGTGTGTGTGTGTGTGTGTGTGTGTGTGTGTGTGTGTGTGTGTGTGTTTTCTGATCAACTTTTTATTAGTCTAAAATAATGTTTTTTTTTAACCTTAAACCACACAAACACATTTAATTGCACCGAATACACAAAATAATGTTCATTTTAGCAATATCATATGACCCCTTTAACATCAACATTATTTTTTTTTTGTAAAGTTTTGAATCTTGAACTGATGACTGATGAAGTTAATGAAAGCAGGATGTGTCAGCTCACAGCTCAAATTCAGCCTCAAAGTCTCTCTGTGGGACCATGAGTAACGTTAAGGCTATTGATTCAACTCAAAGCGGCGTTTGGAGTTTATTATTATTATTATTATTATTATTATTGTTATTATTATTATTATTATTAAGTCTTCAATGGGAGGCTGTCGTTAGTTAAGTTTCAAACTTTTGTTAACACTGTAAGTTGGAGTTGAATTTTGTAAAGTATTTTATGTTAAAATTATAACCATTTTCTTTATTTGGGAGAATGAAAAGTTACTGTTTTGAAACAAATTAATATCGATGTAATAGCTGTTAGCTCTTATTATTACTAATATTATTTTCATAATTATCACGATTATTGTCACAGTAACTGCTAAGCCGGTCATTGTCAATGGCTTTGATTTTCACTCCTCTCAGGATCATCTAATGAGGTGCTCACAAAAAGAAGAGAGAGAGGCTTGGCCACGGAGGGAGGCGCCTCTCCGTATCCCTCGCCTTTGAAGAGTTTGTTCTCTCTTTTAGAAGAGGACTTTCCCGTGCGAAAGTCAGTTGCTCGAGAATTATGTTGCTTTAAAGAAGCGCGTGTGGATTTACCTGAGAAGATACGCTCAGCCGCCTGTGAGAAGAGCGAGGCTGGAAGGAGTTGGAACGCTCGCGCTCAAGCGGTCCATGAGGGAACGCACGGTAACGAGCATGACTTAAACTTCTTATCATATCGGCTACCTTATAACTGATCGGGTTATAGATTGTCAACGGATTTGGATCTTATCCAGAACTCTGTAATATGGCCCTCGGGCAATGAACATTAGACGGCTGGTGTGTATTTGAAACTTTTACTAGGCGGGTGTCATCAGGTGTGGTCTGAGAGGCATTGTAACCTACCTGTCATTCTGTTCTCACAGCCTGCTGAGTGTAGCTATTCTCGCAAATGGTTTAGTTAGCCTATTCTTCATTTAGAGAGTTCAACAGTAGCAGCAATGGACTGGGGTTGGGGGGAAGCCGTTTTCGTCAACACCATTATAGCGTGAATAGTTGGCAATAAATCGTTCTGGTTAAAGTGAAAGTCGTCACCACTTTAAAGATGGCTTAGACATAAGTTTTTCTTCTTTCTTGGGGGTAAAACGTTTACCTGTGCACAGTCATTTAAATTTTGTTAATATTTTATTTTATCTTATAAATAAAAGAAACAACTATTTACATCAACAGAAAATAATTAACATTTGTTTAACAACAAACCTTTCAAACGTAAAAAAACAAACAAACAACAACAACAACAACAAAAACACTTGTTGCTGTTTGGTTGACTTCATAGATTTAAATTAAGTTCACGTGTGTTATTTTACGTTTAACATAAATTTCAGAAAAGCATGTACAGTAGCCTAAGAGTTTTTCCATTATGAGCTGAACTCGATTTATTTAATTTATTCAAATTATTTCAAATTTCAGATTCCACTGAAGGCTTGGATTTCATTTCTTTGTGCACTGATTTCCATTTTCACGACTGTCATTCTTTCAGACCAGACTTGGACCGCCGCACCTACTTCAATGACATGTCTATGTGTATTTTTGCATAGCTTACATGCTTTGTATTGAATTTTGCCTCACTGTAACTAGAGCAGTGATTTCAACTAGAGTCAGTTGGAGTCCTGGAGGAGCCCAGCACTGTAACATTCTTTATCTGACAAACACAATTCAGGTATTGTTGCTTCACCTGATGAGCTGATGATAAAAAAAATCAGGTGTTTTCAATAAAGGACACATCCAAAATATGCATTGCTGATGATTGAGAACCACTGACATAGAGAGGCAAAAAAGCAACATACTTTCATATATTCCTATGAAGGTTTTTTTCTTTCTTTTTTCTCCTTAAAAAATAAGGTGCAGATATTTGGCATGTACGATAAATAAGCTGGTTTCAGAATGTGTTAGTGGTTCAACGGATCACAAATCTCACGGTTCGGATCACATTACGGTCAAGTATGTAAAGATCAGCAAAAAATAAATAAAAAAAATACAAATATTTAAATTTAACTTGCTTTCCATTTATTACTTAAAGCTAAGTACTTCTTTGATTACATAGCAAATACTACTAGATTAACTAAGAAAGTTTAAACATGATTAGATCAGCCAGTAAAAATAAGAACAAATACACAAATTACAAGCATAGATAAATACAACAGAATATGTAACAAATAAAATAAGGTTGGTAGTATTGAAATACAGAAATGCAATAGTTAGGGAAAATAACACTGCAGAGTGTTCACTGTATAAATTAAATATAGATTATCACATCAGTTTTGTTGTTTGATGATCATTAAAGGGTTAGTTCACCCAAAAATGAAAATTAGCCCATAAATTACTCACCCTCAAGCCATCCTTGGTGTACAGTACTGTATATGACTTTCTTCTTTCAGACGAATCCAGTCGGAGTTATATAAAAAAATTGTCTTTGATCTTTCAAGCTGTTTAATGCCACTCAGCGGGTTTTGAATGCCACAGTTCAAAAGAAGTTAAATAAAAAGCGCCCATCCATAAAAAAAAAGGGTCTCACATGGCTCCGGGGGGTGAACAAAGGCCTTCTGTAGCGAATCGATGCATTTTTGTAAGAAAAATATCCATATTCAAATCGTAATAATCACTTTAATGTAGCTTGCAGCAACAGCTGTACACTTAAGCAGTTCTGGGCTGATGACGTATGAGGTCAGCGTTGTGCATAACCCTTTAATTACAGCAGCAGTATTTATAGGCCGCTGTCCCTTTAAGACCTGATGCATAGAGAACGGCGCGCAAGTAACGAATTTAGTTCCCTTTCACTTATTCTCTCTGGAATTAAACTTTGCTTGCTTGTGTAAATACGAACAAAAGATAAACTTATACTCTATTATGGTTAAATTTTGCAATTAATACACGGATCACATGCGTGCTGAAACATGGGGCTTGGTCCATACGGATCACAGATCAACAACAATCCGTTTAACCACTAGAATGTGTGTGTGACAGAAATGTACAGTCTTGTGTGTGCGGAAAAGATTATAATAGTGCTTTTGAGGAGAACGTTGAGATATCTTGCAGTGTCCTGCAACTCCACCGCAGGGTCCACATCCCTTGGCCTTAGCTGACCTAAGCTCATTCTCTCTAAGGGTCAGTGCAACACTCTATGCTCTGAATGGGCCTCTGTGTCAGTTACTAGAAAATTCATCATGGTGCCAAACATTGTTCAAATAATTCAGTGGTTTTTAGGGGGGTTGGCTTTTGAAAAGGAATTTTCAGGAACGCAAAGCATTTTGTCCATTTATGATCTTAACTACAGTATAAAGTAATTACTGTTGCTATAGTTACCTCTTCATGTGAGCATGGCTTCTTTTCATAAGCGTCTGTATAACATCATGTGAAAATATGAGTCCTGACTAACTTGCCCAATTGTAGATGTCAGACAAATGCTCTATAATCCACAACAGGTACAATACACTGCACTACACTTCACTGGACTGTCATTTTTATGATTATTCTTGCCTATCATGCTAGAACATCCCCAGATTCACCCTTTTAAACTGGATCAAACATCCATCCTCTTGTGGTTACCAAAAATAATTTAGCAAAGGCCATTTATTTTTGATATATAGCTCCATTGTTGCATTCCTCATACTCTGCAGATTTTACAACACTCTTTTTATACAGATTTTTTTTTTTTTTTTGCCCTGATTGTGGTACGAAGAAAATCAGATCTTGTGATTGTTTATATCTTGACCCTCAGACTCAGATTACTGCTTATACAATAAAACCAAATTTGTAAATGCACACAAAAGTTTTACCGAGCATGATCCCTGGTTTTTGCTTAATTGTTGGTGTTTTTGCCAGATGAAATGCTTGTACACTCAAGACTTCATTCATGACACTGATGAGGGATATTACCTTTTTCTCATAATCTGAACATCTCTTACCAAACTTTTGATAGCGAAGAATGTTAAGTGGACTTATTGTACTCCCATGCTTGTAGCTGGAAGCAGTCTTTAATACAATAAGCTGTATTCTTCCAAAATTGCCAGGTCAGATGCATTAATCATGGTGGCGTCGGTGCCTTTGAAAGAGCGGGCCAGGTCATTACTTGAAGTCTGTCTGGGGCTCAACTGGGCGACATGGAAACGCTTTGGATGTTGTTAGTTCATCCAGACACACTAATAGCTGGTTTTCCCCCCTCCCCGAGCTTAATTTGAACAAATGAGACGTAAAGGCCTATGAGGATGGGCTGGCCTCTGCGCCTGAGCATTGCTCTGGTTTAAATAATTACCTGTGGATTCATTTAGAAACCAAGAGGCTGCAACAGCAGGGTTTAGGTTGTCTTTTACCTGGGACAGTGGTTTAAAAGAGTTGACTGAGCGTGTAGCTGAAGGCTAGTGTGCTGTCTGGTTTGTATATTATGCGTGATTTCAATAATGAATCTTCTCTCTTTCCAACTGCCAACCCTTATCTCAAGGGTAACTGTTCTGGCTTCCTTTTATAGAGTATTCAGTTGCTTACTCTGTCTCGTTCTTTCTTTCTCCCTCTTTAGAGGTCGCTGTGACTGCTCAAGCTAAGCCTCAGGAGTGAAATACTATCTTCACCATTACCCTCTCTTCCCTAATTTATTCCCATTTAAGGGCTTGTTCTTTCAAGTGTTCTCGCTCTGTCGGTCCCTTTTAAATGTATTTAATTTGGCTGTATTTGGTTATCAAAGCAAAAGTCAAGACATTTTTAATCAAGAGAAGGTAAAGCTGTTGTCCAGGATGGGTTTCAGACAGAAAAGGACATTAGCTTCTGCAACTGCTTGGAACAGAGTTTATGAATCTAAACTGTAAAGTTTGTAATAATCTTACATCTCAAATCTATTACTTGGTACCACTGCTAGCTGTCAGCACAGATCATCATCTCAAATTTGCAAATCCCAATGCTGACCCATTTTATTATGATTCTTTGTATAAAATCAGCCTGTTAACAATGTTTTGCCAGGTGAATGATAGCTAATTTAATTTAAATCAAGAAAAACATGACTAATGTTACTTTTTGTTTAGCAAATTTGTAAGAGGAGTGAAGCAGATAAGTGAATAAAAATAGGCATTATTTATTACTGATGATAAATGAGGAAGACTGATTTTACTGTTGAACATTAAGTAGAAAGATTTTAATAATGGGGATAAATTATTTATTATTACTTATCATTAATGTAGAAGACCATTTATCGCTGATGGTCACCACAAAGTGGGTACTTTTCTTTTTCTCTTTGTCTTTTAAAAAAGAAAAAACATTTGATTTGTTCTTCAGATTAAAGTATGGATGTACCGATATTAAAAAATTCTGACCAGTACTATAAACTGATAATTGTTTTAAAGTTATGGCTTTAAAGTACATGGCCAATATTACAATTCTGGGACTCACTTCATATATAGTGTCTTTAACTACTATTAGCTACTATTTAACTACTCATTTAAATCATTTAATACAATACATTCATTGCATAGATGTTTTTATGTTGTACTTATATTGAAAAATATCTGCATGTAATTACAAATGTAATTATTTCTGTAGTTATATCTATAATTACACTGTTAACCCTACCCCTTAAACCTAACCATATCAGAAAACCTGTCCCTAACCATACACATATGCCCACCTCAGTAGCCATAAATGTGTTTTGCAATACAACATGAACAATATTTCTGTCCAAAGTTTAGTAGTTTTAAATGCCTAATTATAAAGTGGGACGAAATTCTATACTATTTTGACTAAAATAAATAATTTATAATGTTAAAATTGTGCATCTCTGTTTCAAAGAATTAATGCTTAACTAATGAAATCATTTTCAAGAAACAAAACTACACTGAACAAAATTATAAACACAACACTTTTGTTTTTGCCCCCATTTTTCATGAGCTGAACTCAAAGATCTAAGACTTTTTCTATGTACACAAAAGGCCTATTTCTCTCAAATATTTGTTCAAAAATCTGTCTAAATCTGTGTTAGTGAGCACTTCACATTTGCCGAGATAATCCATCCACCTCACAGGTGTGGCATATCAAGATGCTGATTAGACAACATGATTATTGCACAGGTGTGCCTTAAGCTGGCCACAATAAAAGGCCACTCTAAAATGTGAAGTTTTACTGTATTGGGGGGTCCGGGGGGGGGGGTCCGAAAACCAGTCAGTATCTGGTGAGACCAGCATTTCCCTCACGCAGTGCAACACATCTCCTTCGCATAGAGTTGAACAGGTTGTTGATTGTGGCCTGTGGAATGTCGGTCCACTCCTCTTCAATGACTATGTGAAGTTGCTGGATATTGGCAGGAACTGGAACACGCTGTCGTATACGCTGATCCAGAGAATCCCAAACATAGGGTGACCAAACGTGCCATTTTCCCAGGGCACGTCCTGGCCAGGATTTCTATATTGCCTAAAATATTCAGGTTTTGGCTTCGGTTTCCTGTTTTCATACTTAATGAAGGTAATGATCATTTGACCAATAACATGCAGACATTGTACGTAATCGACCAATCGTGGTGTGTGAGAAGGTGGGATCTACAGAGAAAGCCGTCTGCTCTCTAGAGCTCTCATGGTACTTTGTCATACAACAATTGGTCTGCGCAGCGCAAACAACGCCAAAACGTGGATATTTTAGGCAATATAGAAATCCTGGCCAGGACATGTCCTGGAAAAATGGCACGGTTGGTCACCCTACCCAAACATGCTCAATGGGTGACATGTCCGGTGAGTATGCTGGCCATGCAAGAACTGAGATGTTATCAGCTTCCAGGAATTGTGTACAGATCCTTGCAACATGGGGCCGTGCATTAACATGCTGCAACATGAGGTGATGGTCGTGGATGATTGGCACAACAGTGGACCTCAGGATCTCATCACGGTATCTCTGTGCATTCAAAATGCCATGATTAAAATGCACCTGTGTTCGTTGTCCATAATGTACGCCTGCCCATACCATAACCTCACCACCACCATGGGTCACTCAATCCACAACGTTGACATCAGCAGACCACTCACCCACACAATGCCATACAAGCTGTCTGCCATCTGCCCTGTACAGTGAAATCCGGGATTCATCCATGAAGAGAACACCTCTCTAAAGTGCCAGACGCCATCGAATGTGAGCATTTGCCCACTCAAGTCGGTTACAACGACGAACTGCAGTCAGGTCGAGACCCCGAAGATGAGCTTCCCTGGGATGGTTTCTGACAGTTTGTGCAGAAATTCTTTGGTTATGTAAACCATTTGTTGCGGCATCTGTCTGGGTGGCTGGTCTCAGACAATCTTGGAGGTGAAGATGCTGGATGTGGAGATCCTGGGCTGGTGTGGTTACACGTGATCTGCGGTTGTGAGGCCGGTTGGATGTACTGCCAAATTCTCTGAAATGGCTTATGGTAGAAAAATGAACATTCAATTCATGGGCAACAGCTCTGGTGGACATTCCTGCAATCAGCATGCCAATTGCATGCTCCCTCAAAACTTGGGACATCTGTGGCATTGTGCTGTGTGATAAAACTGCACATTTTAGAGTGGCTTTTTATTGTGGCTAGCCTAAGGCACACCTGTGCAATAATCATGTTGTCTAATCAGCATCTTGATATGCCACACCTGTGAGGTGGATGGATTATCTCGGCAAAGGTGAAGTGCTCACTAGCACAGATTTAGACAGATTTGTGAACAATATTTGAGAGAACTAGGCCTTTTGTGTACATAGAAAAAGTCTTAGATCTTTGAGTTCAGCTCATGAAAAATGGGGGCAAAAACAAAAGTTTTGCGTTTATAATTTTGTTTAGTGTATTTGGAGACATTTGAAATGCATGAATGGGTAAGATGCATGTAAGTGTAATAGTAATAGACTGAATTATTTTAACAGACATGTTAGGAGGCATGAATGTAGTAAATCCCTTTGAAATGAAATGATAAAGACATCCATATTGATAAGAATAACAATAAAATAATGAGCTTAATTGGAGTCATTTGTATTGCGATAAATCTGTGTGATCATGGATGCTTGTAAGTGTCTGAGCGAGCTGTTTGTGTGGTCCACGCCTGTGCCTCAGTTGAGGATCTGGTGGGGAAGGGACACGCTCTCGTGCTCTGTCTGACAAGCTCGTGATGCAGCCGCGTCGTGTGGAATGCAAACAGTGGCCACTGCATTTGCGTAGCAAAAATAAAGCCTGCCAGCCAACCTGACTCTTTTGTCAAGGTTCATAGCCTCTAACTTTAACACTGCTGATTCCATTGCTGATGTACCATGAATTCAGGAATTTAGTGCTGTAAGAAGTCAAAAGGGAATGACCCAGGACGGCACACATCAATGATGTTGATTTGACTGCGTAATTACTGTGTTGACAAATTAAAATCATTAAAAGTTATTTTCAGATTAAATATCAGAAGAGATGCAATTAACAGTATCTGACCTTCTGATAACTTTTTTTTTTTTAATTAAAATTTCAAAAGAGGGAAATGCCATAGAAGAACCATTTTGGGTTCCCCAAAGAACTTTTTTGTTGTTGTTGTTGTTTTTGTTTGTTTGTTTGTTTTCTTAGTGTCAAGAACATCCAAAAATCAAGACAAACCCTTTTCCACCATAAAGAACCTTTTGTGGAGTGAAAAGATTGCCTGAATGTAAAAGGTTCTTCATGGAACCATAGATGGCAATAAAGAACTGTTATTTTTAAGAGTGTTTGTTTTTACTTATTTTGAGGCACCCATGTTAGGTTTGTTGTATCGTGTGCATCATATGCAGGTTTTTGATTCCATTACACACTACAATCTATGACTACGAGTATAGACTGCTAGAATAAGAAAAGTCTTTTTGGGAACGTCACAAGAAAGTTTAATTCAACATAAAATTTCTTCTAAGAGAGAAACTGAAAGCAGCAGAAACTTGAATGATGGATCTTTGCAATTAATGGAAGTTGTTTTTGCTATCATGTTCACTCAGTGACATGAATGGTGGTCTGAAAACCACATGTGTTTACAATCCAATAATCAGCATGTTTTGTTTTTGTTTTTTTTTTCTCTCTTGGATCCTGGAACAAAAGTGTAAAAGATTTCAAACAGGTAATGCTGGTTTTCTTGGCAGCGTACACTCTCTCTTCCCCTCTCTAGTGGCTGGACTCTGACAGTAATGAGAACTTACCTTTTGCCAGAGGAGGATTATTGAATTATACGCTTGGATGTCACGCACTCAGACATGCAGCGATTGAACTCGAGTTCTGGAGCTTGAGCACATTAAAATGTCATAAAACCAGTGTCTCTTATTATCTGCAAATATCCAAAATGCAGTCTTTTGAAAGAGGTCCAATACATTACATATACAAGGGGCGCATATAATAAGTACTGTTCGAAGGAAAGACCTATGAACTTGAAAGGGCATGCATGCTGCTTGCTCTTTGCATGTGCCAATACTGGATTGGAGATTGAGGCCGATGGAGTTTGGCAAGTTGGAGGGAATATTGATAGATATATTACACACACCTCACGGCTGAAGTTCACACCCCCAGATAAAAGCATGTCTGGCAATGATCAAGCAGGCCAGGCTGGTGAAGTATACTTTGCATCTCTGCTTTCACCAGGTGTCTTTTAATGGCTGGCTGATTTAGTGTGGCCTATCCCACGCCACTGCTCCTCATCATTAATAAAAGGTAGACCTGGCACATCAAATAATTGAATATGTAATATAGCTAGCTTTGAAAGCATAAGACTCCTTTTAATTCAATTTTTCAATTCAAATTTATTTGTATAGCGCTTTTCACAATACAAATAGTTCCCAATCAGCTTTACAGTAAATTAAGTTTCTACAATATATTTAGTAGTAGCTTATCAGTGGTGACTGTCAGTTAATGTTCAGAACTGCTTGTGGTTCCAGCAAACACATCGTTTCATCACAATTTCACCATCCAGTTAGGCACATCAACCATAACTCCTTCAATAACAGGCAGAAACCTTAGAGTTATGATTGAGTCCAGTCCTGCAGATTTGCTTTATTCAACATTAAGAAGATCAGGCCCTTTCTTTCGGAACTTGCTGCACAACTCCTTGTTCAAGCTCTTGTTCTGTGTTCTGTCCAGGCTGGCCTACTGCAATGCTCTCTTGGCAGGTCTTCCAGCCAGTTCTAACAAACCTTTACAATTAATCCAGAACGCGGCAGCAAGATTAATTTTTAATGAGCCAAAAAGAATGCATGTCACACCTCTGTTTATTAATTTTCACTAGCTTCCAATAGCTGCTCGCATAAATTCGAGGCATTGATGTTTGCCTACAAAACCACCACTGGCTCTGCACCCCTTTACCTACATTCATTACTTCAGACTTATGTGCCCTCTAGAAGCTTGCATTCTGCAATTGAACGTCGCTTGATTGTGCCATCCCAAAGAAGCACAAAGTCACTTTTACGGACTTTTAAATGAAATGTTTCCTCCTGGTGGAATGACCTGCCCAACTCAATCAGAGCAGCTGAGTCCTTAGCCATCTTTAAGAATCGGCTAAAAACACATCTCTTCTATCTTTATTTGACCCTTAAATTCTAGCACTCTCTATTCTATTGTCCCTTTTAGACTTGCACTCTGTTTTCTTTTCATTTATTATACAATTAAAAAAAGCAAAAAGACCTCTAACAATTAAAAAAAGCAAAAAGACCTGCTCTATTCTTTTTCTATTCTATCTGTTTTCTTTTTATTTATTATATTATTTAAAAAAAAAAAACTTGCTACGTGTACTGCGTTAAGCTAACTGAGACTTGTTGTAGCACTTTTATATCATTGCTTTTTTGTTGATTTTGATTGCTTCCATTGTCCTCATTTTTAAGTCGCTTTGGTTAAAAGTGTCTGCTAAATGACTAAATGTAAATGTAATGTAAATGTGATGTACATATGGCAGAAATGTATGGAAAAATCAATTAAAGACATAATCAAACAGACGATGCCAGCAATTATTATATGTTGCAAATCGAACATATATCTTTTTGTTAATTGGTAGTTCTGTATGTTGTTTCAGGGTTGGCATCATCTGAGGTCCTTTAAGGGGTGGGCATCATCTCTTCTCAGTGCACTATATCATGTCTGTGCAAAATGAGTGCGCAGGCAGGTAGGACAGCCCTCGGACCAAGGGATATGATTGGATGAACATTTTATGGTCACAGACTATATAAATACATATAATTACATTTAGACCACATAAATTAGTGGGGATGCTATGGGAATGTGAAGAAACTTTCAACCAGCATAACAAAAACGTTTGTGAATTAAATCAACTACCCTGCCTTTAAACATCATAATTAACAAATCACTTACTTAACACCCACATACCATGTCTACAATGACAGCCCCTCATTTGCATCTGCCGTCCGTACTGAGTAGTTTGCATCCATGTTAGTCACAATGACACTACTGTGATCCTCTCGTATTCCTCAACGGTGGCATGTATATGCCTGAGGGCAGTTTGTTGTGCATTTGAAGCATGCCTTTAATCAATGAGTCCCAGCACGGAGGCCATCAGCACCGCTCTGCAGTTCCTCAAGAGTCCTGTCCCTG
Source organism: allo-octoploid hybrid of Carassius auratus x Cyprinus carpio (assembly GCA_024542945.1). NCBI lineage: Eukaryota > Metazoa > Chordata > Actinopteri > Cypriniformes > allo-octoploid hybrid of Carassius auratus x Cyprinus carpio. The sequence continues at coordinate 9,217,151 of CM044992.1, read as the reverse complement.
AGGCACCCTCAGCTTGCATGTTACCAGCCATGATGCAGGAGACCCAGTGCGACTAGCCAACAGAGACACTGCTCAGGGCACTTAAACACAACCAGGTGCACATCTAAAGTTGAATGAGAGAGACTACGGGAGACACTTCTTCCCAAGATTTGTACGTTGGAGGGTTTCGGTCAGTGGCATTTTCCACTTCATCTGCACTTTCTTGGATGCTTTCAGGAATGATTTTACTAATCTGAATTCAAGCAGATCTGAATTCAAATCAAGAAGGTTCTTATGTCTCTTTTGTATTAATGTAAATCATTTGCCTTTAGGTAAATCTAACTGCTTCTTAAGAGCATTGTATATGGAAATTAGAGCTGCTAATTATATTAAAGGGATACTCCACCTGTGCCACAAGGATATTTGTTTTCTACATTTTCTACGTATATTTACGCTTTGATTTGAAAGAAAACAGCACATCCTGTGTCACGGCTAACACAGAAGAGTGTACGCTGCCTGTGTACAGCTCAGATTCACCAAAAATGGCGCTACGCTGCTGTGGAGTAACACAGAGGAGACAAGTTGTTGAACAAAGGCATTATTTTTGTTTTATTTGTGTACAAAAAGTATTGTCGTCGCTTCATAACATCAAACGCATGCAGCACAACCAGTGTAGTCTGAAGCCTGAGCTAATGACTCTTATGAGTTGCTTTTTTTAATTGAATCAAAGTGTTAAAGCTGAGTTTTGTCAGTGGTATTTTATAAAAAAAATCATTTGAATTATATTGTGGCATTTTTTGTTTGTTTGATTTAGTTTGTATTAATTTTTCTTTAGCCTGTTTAGTATTGTTATTTAATAAGTTAACAAAGCAGAATTGTTAAATTCTTTACAATCCCCATTTCTGTTACTTATGCAAACATCACTTCACAATGCTGGGTGTTCTAGACTGTTCTAGACAGGGCATTGCTAAGTAGATGCTTTCATTGCCTAAGTCTAAAGAGCCCACTTCCAAGTCTCTGTGATATTCTGGTTCCTAGATATGGCATACATTTATTGGATTTTCACCCATTTGCTTTAAACAGTTTTGATATGCTTGATTTAAAGTGTCATTTGCATCTGTAGCATAATCGGTGTGAGACAAGTTGTGCACTGAAGATGAATACTTAGGTTGGAAGTTAAGAATAAACCCCTAATGTCAAATATAAGCAATAGTAAAAGTGATGCCGCCTTTAAAGGGGTCATATGATGCTTTTTTAAAGATCATTATTTTGTGTATTTGGTGTAACAGAATATGTTGACATGCTCCCTCCTTCTGACAAGTGCAGTTCTGTCTGATTGGACAACTGACCCAGTTCATTGTAATTGGCCGATCACAACAAGCACTCGTCGGAAATGTAACGTCCCTTTCCATAATTGCGAGCTTCATCTTTCAAAATAAATTTAAAGACAGTTAATAATGTCCTAAGTTTTACCATCAATTCAAGCCCAAAAGGGGAACAGAGTCGCGTGACAGACACAGTGATGAAGCTCCTATGTGTTTGCAGTGCACAAGCCATGGACGGTTAAGACAGCCGACTCCACTGTTTGACCCTGTCTCTCTCTCTCACACACACACACACACACGCAAGCGCACGCACACATATACACAACGTGCAAAACTCTGCATTTTAACATTCAATAGCAAATACTTAAACTAATAACAAAACATACTTACAGTAGCTGATTCAGAAGTGCCAGATTGTCTTAGAAAAGTCAGAATTACCTCCTCTCCTAGGTTCACGAAAAGGTCGTCCATAAAATGAGTTGCTTAATGCGTCCATAAAATGCTGTTGTAAGTAATCTTCCTAAATGCATCTGCTTTCGGAAGGCCAAATAAAGTGCTTTTGCCTAGATACACACAGCATCTCCCTGACATGGCTGCTTCAACACTAACTGTGGTTACTGAAACCACGACTTCTTTCTTAGTGAGAACATTTGGGCGGCATTACGCAAATATTTCCACATAGTGACGTAGATATGTGGGAGTGTGTTTGAATGAGCCGTTTTAGGGGGCCGTGGCAGAGTCTTTACTTTGATAAAGAATATCTCTTTGGATTTGAGACTTTAGTCTTTGCAACTTTACAGATCTTCTTTAGGCACCAAGGGCTTGTAACACTGCAAAGAGAAAGGAAAAATTGAAATGGCACTAACTAAAAAATTGCATAACAGGTATGATATTTTTGTGTCATGACCCATTTTCATTGTTTATCTGGCTGTAGCAGCCTGCTGTGTGTTTGAGAGGCAGGTAGTGCTCTTGTCATAACCTCTGGCCTGTGCCCCCAGCATGCCATCTCAGCTTACAGGAAGCAGTGAGGTGGGGGGTCGTCAGGGAACGAGAGGCCAAAGGCCTTATTTAGAAACTGACAGCACAAAATGAGATGCACAGACCCCAAATGCTGGCCAACCTATTAACTAGATTACACTTAAATAGTCTACAATAGATAGATTTCCAAATTCTTGTGGTGGAGTTGGTCTTGTTTTTCTGTAGGTGACAGATATTGATTTTGATATTGCTTGTTACAGTCAGCCTGTTTTTTCTGCATTAGGTTTATACATTAAGCTGGATAGAAGCTGAAGAGTGAAGGAGGGAAGCCAGCCAGACTGTAAGAATGATTGTTGTGGTCAGAAACACAGATGTGCACGCTCACAGAGTCACAGCCATAACACTCATACACACGCACACAAACCATTTATAAACAAACAATCACATACGCAGCTCAGGGCGTATGCTTTTATGTCACTTATGATCAAAGCAATTATGGCAGTTTAGATGAAGTGCCACATATTTAAGGAGATTCAGATATGCATACAATTACAATTACAAAATAATCAGAATACAATAAATCTTCACGCATAAACAACGCTTCGATGTTAACGCAACACATGCAGGAGTTAGAATGAGGTTAGAAGTCGCATTTCAATAGGAATTTATGCTATAAAACATCTTGACAGCATGTCCACATTCATCTCTGCTCATATGTGGTCTTTCTCAACTGAAGCCGGCCTCCAGGGATGCCATAAATATGTCCTGAAGCTGTTGAAACTGGGTTACTATTTATTTGGCTGGATTTAGAAGACATAAATTCTACATTTGCCTTAAGCAGCCAATAAACCAAGATGACTGAGGATCTTAAGATACAGCATTAGACATACAGTATTTAATGCTCCTGAGGAGCACATGAGATACTACTTTTATTTTTTTGTCTTTAAAGATTTATTCAGTAAATCATTCAAGAGACCCAGAGTCCAAAGTTTGGCTTGTGAGTAGATCAGGAGGATGATTTGACTTGAATGGCTTCCTAATGCATGAGAAAAACTTAGCAAAAGATGCTCTGACCCACAAAACTTTACGATGCATTCCTTTAACATTATGAGAGTTGCCAGAAATGGTCCAGAATGAATAGAACAGGTACATTGAGTGTCCAGCCCCCTTTAATGTGATTTGAATTTAGAGTAGGCCTCACATTTCCTAGTTACTTCCATAATGCAGGCTTATAGGGCAGCGGTTCTCAATTCTAGTCCTCGCGCCCCCCTGGTCTGCACATTTTGTATGTTTCTCTTATTTCTTTCGAACGTAAGTGCCCTGCGAAGTGGACATCACAGGATATTCCGCTATGATTCCAGTTCGAAGCAAACGTATATGTTCCATTCAAAATGCACTGAAGTGTGCGAGACAAATTTAAATTGTATTTATTTACACGTTTATGATGTCACACTTGTAAAATTGTAAAGGTAAACTTCAACAGATTTCCCCTGCTCAGGGAGTAGGGAGAAATGAACACTGTGTAGGGACCATGTCAGTGGGAACACAGTTCATGCACGGAGCTCACTTCCAACAAACTGATTATCAGGTGTGTTAACAAAGAGAGATGTGCAAAATATGCAGAGCGGGGGGGGGCGCGAGGATTGGAATCGAGAATCGCTGTAATAGGGAGTTTCACCCAGAAATGAAAATCTGTCATCATATTCCCTCATGTCATTCCCAACCCGTATGGCTTGCTTTATTCTATTTAACACCAAATGAGATAAAGTGAAAGTAGACTGGGAGCATTGAATATTTTGCTTAAGGTATAAATAGATATCAGTACCATACTGGTTATTGACCAATGTTAAGGGTTTTTTTTTTTTAGCGTTAATCTATTTGTCTAAATTGTGTGTATATTTGTCAGCCAGTATTGGATATTCAATTGTGTTTTGTTGTCATCTAATGCTCATATCAAGTTAGTCTTTAAAAATGCTAAGAATAACTAAGCTAAGTTAAATGTAATCTTTAACAAATATCAAAATGAATATCTGTTTTTCCACATTATAATATTATTCCTTCATTTGTAGCATTTCAAATGAGTGATTTACTTTTTTGTTTTATTTTTAATTTTGCCAAAATAGTAGAATATTATATTACCTGAAATTTATTTTCTGAAAGTATGAAAAATAATATGAAAATATTTATCACTTATCAGTGTCACCATGAAACTTATATCGGTGCATCCCTACTCTCCTACAAATGTGTTTTGCATAAAAAAATGTCACATGTTTAAAAAGACATCACAAAACAACTGATTTTTCTTTGAATGACATATTGGTAAAACTACACAATAATCACTTAAAATGGTCAGTTATGTGCAGTTATTATAAACAGCACTAGCCACTTCACACAGTTGAAGCATGAATATGTTGTACAGCCTGTAACTATACTAAAATTGAGGCACATCCTCTTGTGGCTAACTGCTTTATTGCTTGTTAACTGGTCTTAAGTGTGCCATCAGTTCAGTTCCTCCTGAAGCGGATCTCTCAGAGGTGAGTGAGAGAAAGGAATCCAGCCTCAGTCAATTCCACACAACTGGAACACTTTAAAACTATGCCAAAATATAAGCACATCAGACTCTGCTGTTTTGCCTGCCATCCCTTTTCCCCAGCAAATAATTGGTCTGTCCTCATCAATCATTTTCGGGATGCCGTGTTTGACTGAGTCCTGCTGTTTGAATGGTGTTAACTGAGACACTGTGCCCTGTTCCTGACCCTGATATAAATCAGAGCCCCCAGCACAGGTTACACAGTCACACACTGCAATGAGTCAATAAACATCTGCATTGCTCAGAGCTCTTATCAACCTCTCTGTATCTCTGTGGCTTGTAGGACCCCCTTGAGAGAATGAGGCTCCTTCTACACGCTGCAATCTAACCACGTCAATGCTTTTGACAGTGTTTGCTTCAAGGCTGTTTATTTGACGGACAACTGCTCTTTTTAACACTGTAGCTTTGTCCGCAGGCAAGTCAGCACCAGCCATGCTGAGAGATCACACAGGTCTCTCTCTATAACAATGAACAAGGTTTCTAAAGGCATTATGACCGTGATGAATGGGACACCTTTGAATATACATTTGTATGCTATGTGTACGTGTCACCCGCATGTTCCTCTCTTGAGTTTACATTACCTGACTTGGTATCTACATGTACAACTGTAGGTTGCTGTATAATGAAGCCATTCGTTGTACTTTCCATGCAGGTGGAAGTTTGGTGGTGGCCGAGGAGTCGGATCAGAGCAATGCCTGCCATGCCATCAGTCACCGATGCACCATGTCACAGGAAACGCTGGCAGGTGTGTATAAATGGGCAAATTCTTTGCTCGGGCATCCATTGATTCAAGTACCCAGGAGTTGCTCTAATTACTTTGAAAAGCTGTCCTTTTTATTTTCCATCCACCTTTGCTTTGTTTGCTCAGGTGCTTGTATGGGTTGTGCTGTCTCTGCTGCCCCTAGTGGCAGGAAGCAGGTCACGTTTTCAAACAGAATCCGAAGCTGTGGTAGGATTTGCTGGAATGGTGGAGCTGCCATTAGAGGCTTTTCCAGACACTGAGGAAGAGCTTGAGGAGGACAGTGACTCCCCATGGCATGGCTTGTTTGGTGAGCTGGATGTCTGGAAATGATTTCTACAATGAATGAATCAACAATGAATTTTTAGTCCTGAACAGGCGATAAACTTCTCTTTCTTTTTGTCTTCATCCCTTTCTGTCTCTCCCGCAGAGCCATCTGTGCTTGTCGAGGGCAACCAACAGCCAGAGAGATGGGAACGTTCCCCCCGCTCACCAGACACTTCTGACATACAGACCAAAGGTGCGCGCAAGAAAAAGAAGAAAAAAGAGAAGGAGGAAAAGAAAAAGAAAGAGAAGAGCAGCAGGGGACGGCACAGCAGTCGGGACTGCCAAGTAGAGAAACGTGAGATGCGTGTACGGGACCTGGGCATGGGTTTCGACTCAGACGAAATTGTCCTTTTCAAGTTCTGCGTCGGCTCCTGCCAGAGGTCTCGTGGGAACTATGACTTGGCTCTGCGCGCTCTGCTGGCCAATGGTAGTCTGCCCAAGCGCACCGCCAGGAAGGTAAGCGCACACCCTTGCTGCCGGCCCACAAGCTATGAACCCGTCTCCTTCATGGATGCTACCACAACCTGGAGAACCATCAAGTCCCTCTCCGCAGCAGACTGTGAGTGTGTAGGATGAGCTGAATTGAAAGAGGGGAGGGGGAGCATGACCTGAAGAAATGGTGCAACAGTCAAAGAGAGGAAACGAGGAATCAGGAAGCCTCCTAGGCCATGGCTACAGAACAAGGTCAGGCGGTTGCCCATGGTGAAGCGCTGTGAGGGAATTAGGTTTGGCTGTGAGTGATTCACAACAACTGCCTATGCATACAAACTTACAGTACGTCACACCAAACCTTGACAGAAAAGCTTGAATGAGGTTAGAATACTATTCTACCAAGTCAGAGACGACGAGAGACTCTTTGGACTCGATATGGAGAGAGTTTGAGGAAGGAAGAACGGCAACTTTGGATCGTCCATCTGAATGGCTCTATAAACAAAAACTACATGTTATAACTCGACAAGCATTTGCTTACCAAGAGTTTCAACAGACCTGAATACAGCACGAAACCACGTTTCATTTGTCAGACTCATTTGTTGATCCTGGATATCAGTGCCCATTTTCCTGGCATTCAGTCAGGCATGTAATATTTCAGCCAGATTAGCAACTTTGGATCATTCATTATTAACAGCACATTATTGTTGTAATTACAATGTAATTGCACAAACATATGTGGAGTATTATTAAAAGCTTAGCCCGATAGAAAACACACAGGGCTGTTAGTATTACCCTTTCAGCTGGAAGCACTGAACACTGATTGTGTTTTTCATTTCTCAGGGTTTTTACAGGAATGATATGAACTATTTTTTCTATCTTACATTTTTTTAAATCCTTTTTAATAGCATAAATAAAGTAAGAGGTATTAAAGGGTTAATGTTCCATGGGGCCAGTTTTTCATATAGTAAGTTGACTGATTTAAAGATATAGTAAAGTGAATAAAGTCTATAAAGATGAATATTTGATGCTGAACCACAGGGGCTGTGTAGCCCAATAGTACAATGCAATAGTTTTTTTTTTTTTTTTCTATTTATTTATGCTGGTACATCAAATATGAATGTACAAAGTACATATTATATATATATATATATATATATATATATATATATATATATATATATATATATATATATATATATATAATATGATTATTAACATATGTAAGCATTATGTAGGTCTAAATTGTCAAAATATGAGAAACGATACTTGGATATCCTACTTAGCAAATTAAAGGTCAGTTCCTATTTTATCTTGCTTAAAAGTTTTGGCATTTATGTATTGATTTAGTTGCACCATAGTTACATGGTCTTACAGGTTTTTCCCCATTGTAGTTATTGCCAAAAATAAATTAGCATAATGTGATATCTATCAGACTGTGCTTTAGCAGGGTCATTAACGTTCTCTTTTATCAACAGATGATAGCCACAATGTATTTGCCATTGTTTTTTTACTGTTACCAAATGGATGCCATGCATCCCTTAACATTTACTGTACAATTAACAGATATATTTATTTTTTCATTTAAATTATTTATTTATTACCATGTCTACACAAGTGTCTTTTGGATGTTCATATTTATTGTTTATACCTTGGCGTGTGTTCTTCAATCCGTCATCTCACGATGAACCAGAATGGAAGACAATAAGGCTTTGAAGAAGGTCAGCTGCAAAATATCACAGTTGTAGAAAACAACTGAGCTTTTTAACCTACATGTTTTCATGGAGAAGAAGGAATTGTAGATAACTTTGTCATTATCTGACAAGTGATTTCATTGGGTGCTTTTCTGAGTCCTCCAAGGGTTATAAAACTCTCAGAGCACTTACTGGGAAGTCTCAGATTCAATTTATGAAAAGGAAATGAAAATAGTTTTCTTCCAAAACACTAAGGATGAGGGGGAGATGGATTGTGTTCTGGCTAGTCCATCTGTCTGCCCAATCTGCTGACCTTAAGAGTCCTGATGTTTCAATATTAAAAGCTGCTCTGAAAAACATCTACAAATATTGTTTTAAAAAGCTGACAATACAAAATTGCTTTGCTTCAGTATTTTTACGTTTTATTTATCAGTTATAATTGTTGTTGTTAGCAAAGTTACTCTTTATTTTTGTACTTCATATTTTCTGTATAGGAATAAAGCTGTTTATACATAATGTGAATTAAGATTCTTGTACTTCATTAAGTGGATCGTATGTCATCTTTCTACAAACTTTTTCAAGAGGTTAAAAAGGTTTGAGTTTGGGGTATATAACATGCAATGTTACTTTAGCAATGTTGCTACTAATGATAAAGGATAACTAAATGTGCATTAAACACCTTTAAATCTTCAAAAAGTTTATCTGCACCGCAGTGCTTTTCTCTCCATTGACCTCTTGTCTCAGTTCTGCTAATGGCAATCATCAGGTAGTCAGGTAGACTGCTTGGAGACATGTATGTACATTATAGCACCATTAGGCCCTAGGTGAACCTCTCATCTGCTAAAGTGCAAAGAACGTTTCCATCTGTTGTCAGGCTGCTAATGAGCGCATCCCTCACAGACCAGCCTGGCTGTGGCTCAGGGGCCTCTGTGCGGTGAGTCTGCACCTCTCACACCGTGATGATGGGAGACTGGAGCCTCTTCTGCATTTTTAAGGTATAACTGCACTACTAGGACCAGATGCATGTAACAGTGTGATCACAATTGGTTAGTACTCTTCAGGGATTCTGTAGTTGAAAGTTTAGTTCAAACAAAAATAAAAAACAATGTACCCATCATTATAAATACATACTACTTTCTTAAATGTAACACTGCTGCTTATGTTAACAATGAAAGAGGTTTGCAAACTATATTGTCAAGCTCCAAAAAAAAAAAGAATAAAATAATCCATAAAAAGTAGTCCACACATCTATATTCCAAGTCTTGTGTGCAAAAAAAAATAAAAAATAAAAAAACAACTTGACATCATTATTAACAGAAGAATGAATTAGCAAAAAGGCATGATTATAATGAATTGAAGGAATAGTTTGTCCAAAAATTAAAGTTGTGTCACCATTCACTTACCTCCATATTGTCAGAGATGGGCAGTATTTTAATTAAATGTATTTAAAATACGTATTTAATTACTTTCAAGTTTTGTATTTTGCTGGGGAAAAACAACAACAACAAACAAACAAATGTAATTTGTAATTGAATACTTTGAGAGACTTAATATACTTAGGTCATATTATTTATTTTTTAAGAATAAATTTCATTACCTGTGTTAATAGTACTGTCAACTTTAGTTTTTGGCTAGATGCAAGTGAATCATATGACATCCTTTTGGAGCCATAGATAGACTCTTAAAGGGATAGTTTACCCAAAAATAAAAATTCTGTAGTCAATTGACCCTTGTGTCGTTTCACTCCTATAAGACCTTCGTTCATTTTTGGAACATAAATGGAGCTATTTTTGATGAAATCCAAGAGCTTTCTGTCCCTCTACAGTCAGCCATTCAATTTACATATTCAAGGTCCAGAACGGTAGGAAAGACATCATCAAGTAATTAATGTCATTAAGTAATCCGATGTAATCCAATGTAATCCAATTTATGAAGCGACATAAGTGCTTTGTTTGTGCAAAAAAAAAAAAAAAAAACAACAACAACAACAAAAAAAAACAGACTTCAACACTTTATGAAAATATTATCCAAATACATGTTTTTTGGTACTCTATAGTGAACACTCTCTCATGTCCATTGTGTTGACGCCCAAGTCTTCTATCACGTGAACACAACACAAATGCGTTGTGATGCTCTTATGAACATACAATGTAGATCAATATTTTCATAAATAAAGTTGTAAATTATGTTTTTTGTGCAAATAAAGCACTCGCATCGCTTAAAACCACTGGAGTCACATGGAGTTGGCTGCGGCCGCGAGCTCACGCCCCCTTGGTGATTTATAAACATTACCAATGTCACACTGTCCCTCCTGATGAGAACGTGATGGTGGAGAATGTCTGGGAGAAAGCACTCGAGTGCTAGGTGTACAGCACGGAGCTGCAGACAGTTTATGTGCCACACCTTCTCCGTTTCTGACCACGTCCCAAAGGCTGGTCTGCCAATGCATATGGCTCCCCAGCCCATGCTCGATACATCTGTCTTAACAGTCTTTCTCCTGATCACTTGGCCAATAAGAACACCCCTGCGATACAGAGTCATATCGCGCCAAGGGGTCAGCACATCCCAGTAGTCGTGCATCACGTTGATGCGCAAGGTGCCCGTGCACCATGCGTTCTGTGGCACCTGGCCCTTTAGCCAGAGCTGAAGCAGTCATATATCTAGGAGCCCTAGTTTGCACACTGTCGAGGTGGCAGCCATCTGGCCGAGCGTCCTCTGGAAGCATTTCAGTGGGGGAGGGTGCCATAACTTGAAGACTGCGAGAGAGCTAATCAGTTTTTGTGAGCCCTCCTCCGACAGACGCACTCGCGTATTGATTGAATTCAGCTCCACTCCTTAAAAGGAGATGTTCTGGCTCGGTACCAGCATGCTCTTTTGCATATTCACAGTCAGCCCTAAGCTCTGAAGATGAGTGAGGAGTCTGAACTTGTCGCTGAGCAGAGAGCTCTCTAATTGGGCTAAGATTGGCATTCTGATTACCTGAAATCTGATTGGCATTCCGCTCTGCTTCAGAGTAGAGAGAGCAGCATCCATGCATTTTGTAAACGTACGAGGGGCCAGGGATATACCGAAGGGTAGGACCGTGAATTGATACGCTATCCCCTCAAATGCAAATCTCAGGAAACGCCTGTGGCGAGGGGCTACCTGAATGTAAAAATAAGCATCCTTTAAATCCACAAAAATAAACCAATCTCCCGGTCTGATGTATGAGAGGATTTGTCTCAGCGTAACATTTTGAATGAGCATTTTGAAAGTGCGCGATTCAGTGGTCTCAGGTCCAAGATTGGAGTCCGCCATCTTTCTTTGGTACCAGAAAATGCACTGTAGAGACAATAACGACTGTAGAAGCCACTCTGCAGTCTGCTAGGGGCGCTGTCTCTACAGTGCATTTTGCAAGGAGGTTGTGTATTTCCTCTCGCAGATCTGAGGCATTCCGCTCCCACACAGTGGACATTAACACACCGCTGAAGTGTGAAGCCATTCTTTATTGATTTCATAACCCACTCTGATACCCCTGGCAGTGCCTACCACAATTCTGTGAACTGTGACGGGGGCGAGGTGGACTGCACACTGTGAGGAATAACTCGCCCTTGGGGTGTGGGGAGTTTAACACCACATGGGTGTAAGAGTGAATGATGGGTGAGAGGGGAGTGAGAGGAGGAGAGTTGCTCTATTGAGGTGAGTTTAGAAGGTTTTTCAACTTTATTGCACTGCATAGTGGAACAGTCAAAACACAAACATGACAATTGCTCATTTCACTTGCGCTTGAACACCATGAGCCAGTTTCACTGGCATGATTCAATAAGGCTTCAGTAGTATTTGGAGGAAAGGGTTATTCCCATAGCAATGTAGAGTGAGCAGAACTGTGCCCACTGGAGGGAAACGTATTCGACGATCAGACCATTCATTATTTTTAACCATGCCCAAGGATTATTTCAACACCCTATGTGAATCTGAGAAGAGGGGATATATTAAGAAACTAAATTTTGTTGTTCTATGTCAGTGACCCTTTTCCTAACCTTCCTTTTGTTTGAGAAATGATCCAACTGAATGCCCCAATGTGAAATACCACGACATCTACAACTATTTGTGTCCTAAATGCTTGTTTTTTGATCGACAGCTTATAAAAAGTAGTACTGGGTTTTTTAGCTTGTTTACTGTACACCTTGTCACATAGGAGCTTTTAGGCATTGCTCTGTTTTTTGTTATAAGACAGAATTGACAAGGAGGCAGCTTCCTGCAGTAGAAAGTCAATGGCGTTGGATTGTTTTCTCCCCCTGTCTCTATAAGGTTACAAAAATGGCATCGATATTACCTTATCAATTCGAGCCCGAGTCAGAGGATGATACCAATGCAGTCGCTCAACCGTAAACTCCATTGCAAGCACAACTTGATCAGGACGTTTCTCAGTGGTAAGTTTAAACTTTGCATGTGGTACTTTACGTGATATGACAGCAGTTTAATTGCATTCATTATTATTATTTACTTACTTGAGGTGCAAGTGTGGGAACTGTGTTAGAATGCCCAGTGAGGCTGAAAACACAGTGTCTTCTCGACATGATTTAAACACACTAACTAACTAGCAGAAGTGTGGGTCAGAGTATTCTCAAAAGACTTGGAATTAATATTAAATAAAGAGTAACTTTGCCAATAACAACAATTATAACTGATAAATAAAACATGTAAAATACTGAATCAAAGCAATTTATTGTTGTCTTTTCAAAAGCTTTTTAAACCAATATTTGAATAATTCATAACAGCTTTTAATATTAATTTCAAGTCTTTTGGAAAAGAGTAGCCAGTATAGTTCAAAATTTCCTGACAGGAGTTACGACTAAAGAGCTACGACAAATTATGAAGTAACTAAGTTGTCTGTCTGCCACTTCAGCAGTCAATGTAAAATGTAAATAATTTAGTCATTTTAGTCAACATTTTAGTGTTCGTTTAAAAAAAAAAAAACTGTTCAGTATTGACATCTGCTGGTCAGTATAAGCTATGACAGTGCTTAATGGCCAACAGTTTGTGAATATATTCAAACAAACTGCACCACAGGCTTTTGATGGTAGATTAACTACAAATAAACAAAACTAGGCCTATATGCTCTACACATGTTTTCCTCTGCTAGGCACTTTTAGTCACACATTCAGAATTCAGTGATAGTCAACATGTCTGTTTTGATATGAAGATTGTTTGTGTCATCGTGATGGAAATCTTCAATATAGTATACATCTTTTCCTTATGTGATATTGACAGTAAATCAGTTATTCAACAGGACTACAAAATTCAGACAAAAACCCAAAAGAAAATGCATCAGGGAACACTGTGACATTTAGCAGTGAGTATTCTTCACCTCTCATTATGTTTCAATAATATTTCACATAATTTCACATCCTGTCGGATTTACCATGAGAGATGTGTTTGACCACACAGCATGATGAAATCAATAGATATGTTGAGTAGAGGGCCTCTGTTTGTGAGTAATGAAGGGTCAAAAAACTATCAAGCTCGAAAAGCACAAAATTTCCACAAGAGTAGATTATTATTCACAAAGCATAAATGAGCAAAAGACCAGATTATATTGTATTGAAGCCATAGACTGTCCAAAAATGAAAGTTCTTTCATCATTTATTCACCTCCATGTCATTAAACCCCAATGACTTTTTTTTTCCTGTTGCAAACACACAGGAATCTTTACATGAATATCCTGGCTACACCTTATAGTGAAAGAGAGTCCAAGGCCTCCATTTGTGTGTTAACGAAGGACTGGGACTGGTGTGATTTTTGAGGTACTGTCCTTCAAAATGATTGGGGTAAAATGGCATGTGAATTCTACAATGTCACAGTAATTTCACACACCTCTTTATTGGCCACACTGTTACAAGGGAAGCAATGAACAGTGGCACAAAAATGTCATGATAAATTTGTTTTACACTGCCACCTGCTGGCATGTGGCACAACCTCATTGTAAAGCAAACTCTTAAGTGAAGTGTGAAATGTTTTGATGCTGTCTCCTATCACGTGAGTGTGCAGAGAAATCGTGGATTGGGTGGTTATCGTGGTCCAGTTAGTCCCTGCTGGGAGATGCAGTTACAACACCATCTTTCTCTTTAACAACCATTCAAAGGCAGGGATGTAAAAAAAAAAAAAATCAGTTCCCTTTCAAGGGAACTTCGAACTGCGTCCTCTAGGGGTCGCTATGGGGAACACCTCGTCGTGACCCGTGTCTGAAGCATACAAATGAAAAAACACCAACGAGTTGGCCGGCGACAGCCTCTGACGTCACTACCGGTGCGACTATAAAACAGGCACCGGGAAACACGTCATTCATCTTCTTCGTCTTCACTGACTGTTTTGTTTGAAGCGTGCATCTGAAAGAACCGGTAAGAGCGCTCTTTCTCTGTCTATCATGGCGACTACTAGCAAGCGTTTAGACAATGTATGCATCCGTGTCGGCGTTATTTGACACCTGATGACACACACGATCTTTACGTGATTTGTTTGGGTAAAGAGCACGCACGCGATGTCTTTGAGGAGGCAATCTGCGTGCATTGCGAGCATTTTTTCAAGAAAAAAGCCCCGCTCTCGTTCGTCTCTCTTTCCGAAAAAAAAGGCAGCCATCTGCTTCCCGCGGTTCAGGACCCACCGTTGCTGAGGCACGGAGGAGAATGAGCTCGTGAGAATTTCAGGTGGATCTGTCTGAATGGTTTAAAGAGGGACTTTCCCTTTCGCGCTCAAAATGGCGGCGGACGAGAGAGAGCCTCGGGAGGATGATGTTATATCTTTAACACTTTCTGATACTGAGGTTAGTGCTCTGCTGGGTTTTTTACCCAGGAAAAGCAGGAGATATTTGAGGATGGTGAAGAAGCTGAGGCTGAGCCTTCTCAATTCTCCTGCCCTGTGTATGTAGAGCTGTTGGAGTTTATGGATCGCACCTCGATGAGCGTTATCTTTCCGACCATAGCCCTCCAGCTCAGGTGAGCCTTCCATTTCTGCCTGATCTCCATACAGAGATCGAAAGGAAATGAAAGAGGCCGTTTTCTTCTCGCATCCATCGGTTTCAGCATAAGAGTTTTGCCGACATCGAGGCGATGCGCGAAAACGGCTATGAGAGGATGTCCCCTGCAGAAAGAGCTTTCATTCTGCGGGGGAGACATCCTCTCTTAATCTCCCTCCTTGCTATCTAAGCCCCTTCAAGCAATGCATCTTGCTTAAATGGCAAGGCATACGCAGCAGCAGGTCAGGCTGTGGCTTTATTACAAAATAAATGCTTCAAGCATATCAGACTGATCTGCTGAAAGACCTGGATAGAGAAAGGCCTTTTTCCTGATCAGGTAGCCGAGCTGCGCCGCACCACAGGCCTCTCTCCGGGCTACCAAGCAGGCCGCCTCTGCCAAGCGCAGGACTATGGCGGCCATGGTGGTGGCGGAGAGACATCTGTGGATGAACCTGGCAGACATCGGGAAGAAAGAAAAGGCTTTCTTCTCGATGCTCAGGTTTCGCCTTCTGAACTTTTCGGTATTTCCGTTGAGACGGTGATCGAGAAGTTCGGGGAGACGAAGGCGCACTCCGCTGCTTTCAGATCCTTCGTTCCACGAAGGTCCAGGTCTGAGCCCGAACAACATAGGGGTCCTGGCCTGTCTCGATCTGAGGATCAAAGACAGGCACAGAAGGCTAGTGTCGCGACTCACGCTCCTCCCCCACCTGCGGGCAGGGTTAAGAGGAATTGTGGGTCACAAGGGGGTAAGCAGAACCTAAGGGATGTGATCCAGACGAGGCAGCGTTCTCGTCTGAGTCAGAGTGATACTGAGGTATCTACTCGTTCCCTTTAGGGATTTTTAACTTCTGCTTTTATCCTCCCCTTCCTAATTCCCCTGTAACCACCAGCTCTCCACCTGATCGAGGTTAGGTGGAAACCTCTAACGCATAACAGTCTCCTATGCTGGACCTATAATGTTTTTGGCTGGTTCTATGTTCATAGCAACCACCTTACTGATGGTCCGGACTAAAAGGAGGCGCCCCTTGAGCGGGGCTCCAGCGCAGGAGGGTGGGAGTATAAAAATAACCCTTTCTGTATATACTTATGTGTAAATTGCTGGTGGTTATGTGTCTACTAATAAACTCTGTGAGTTTCCTTTGCAGTGCTCAGTTACAGTGTTTACTAAACACTCGTCAGCACCAGCCATCCGGCTTCATGTTCCGGTATTAGGCGGCTGAGATCACAGGTTTCTGCGGGAGCCTCCTTGATCATCAGGCCTGGCACAGCACTGCAGGGAATTTCATGGATGTCCGGCCAGGTCACCCTGAGGGGTCTCCTGGCCGCTTAGGTGCTGTCGCATCCAGCGGGAAGTGAAGGTGGCAGTTACAGAAGTCTTCTTGTATATGCTGCCTCAGGTGATGCTCCCCTCGCTAGAGGTTTATAAAATTCGAGCTTGCCTCTCCCGTGCGGTTCAGCGCCTCTGCGATGCTTAGGAACCTTTAGGTACACACGCTAAGCTCTGTGTACTTTCTGAAAGCCACATGGTGGTCAGTGTGCACGTGAACACTTTGCGCACTTTCTAAAAATCCACGTATGGGTAAGTGTGCACGCAAGACTCTGCGCACTTTCTGAAATCCTGTATGGTAAGGGTTACGCGCTCCGCCTCGTTCCCTTTCTTGAGATGATT
Organism: allo-octoploid hybrid of Carassius auratus x Cyprinus carpio; assembly: GCA_024542945.1. Classification (NCBI taxonomy): domain Eukaryota; kingdom Metazoa; phylum Chordata; class Actinopteri; order Cypriniformes; species allo-octoploid hybrid of Carassius auratus x Cyprinus carpio. The sequence continues at coordinate 9,200,427 of CM044992.1, read as the reverse complement.
AGACCTTGGTTCCTTGGGCTCCATTCAGCCAGTGTGTATTTGTTTATACACCTCAAGCATCGCTTCCCTCAACATGAAGGGCTATTCGGGCGATTCTCGTGGTAGTTTAGCAGCGCTCCCCTTTTCCAAGAAGGGTCGCCTATGAGCGTGCTTCTCTGTATTCAGGAGTTCTCCTCTCATATGAGACTGAGTTCACTGTTTTTCCCAGAGCGCTCCAGCATTATTTCCACAGATCGAGTTGATGACTCTCAAACATACTTTTTTGAGATGCACCATTCCATCTATGAGCTGCTCTATCAGAGTGCCACGAGAGCCCTTCCTTAGAACAGTATTTGAAAATCCATGATATGGTAAGTGTGCACGTGAAGTCTTTGCACACTTTCTGAAATCCACACGGTGGTAAGTTCGCACGCTAGTACTCTGCATTCTTTATAAAATCCTATATGGTGAGGGCTTCGCGCGGTTGCTTCGTGCCCTTTCTTGAGCTGGTAAAAGCCCCGTTCATCTTGGGCGCCACTCCACCCATGTATCCTCGGATACCTATCTAAACAGGGTGTTGCTACTGGAGATTTGTTGAGACAGCTCCTTCAGCAAGCTTTTGCGGAAGCAAGCTGTAGCCCCTGTGTGACAGGCTAGACTTAGTATAAAATGCTAGGTTCCTAGCTGTATCCCTTTAAAGGAATCTTTCCTGATTCCAAGCCTTTAGCTCTACCACCGGGCCGAGGCCCTAACAATTAAGTTGGGTATGTAGCTTAGGCCTTTGGCCGTAAGGGGTATTGTCACAGACAGCCGTCTAAACGTCCCGGGGGCAACTCCCATTGAAGTGGTAGAGTTGGTACTTAGTGTTCGCCATGATTCTGGCCTGCACTCCCCTCAGCATGGCGGCGTGGGTATACTGTTCCCCATAGCGACCCCTAGAGGACGCAGTTCGAAGTTCCCTTGAAAGGGAACGTCTCAGGTTACGAATGTAACCATGGTTCCCTGAGTAGGGAACGAGACACTGCGTCCTCTAGCTCCCTGCCATGCTTCGGACGCAAGCTTCAGACGAAGAAGTGAATGACGTGTTTCCCGGTGCTTGTTTTATAGTCGCACCGGTAGTGACGTCAGAGGCTGTCGCCGGCCAACTCGTTGGTGTTTTTTCATTTGTATGCTTCAGACACGGGTCACGACGAGGTGTTCCCCATAGCGACCCCTAGAGGACGCAGTGTCTCGTTCCCTACTCAGGGAACCATGGTTACATTCGTAACCTGAGACGTTTTATATGATTACTGTACTTGATTATTGTACAATTTAAAATCACTTCTTGTACTTTTACTTGATTACGTTTCTGTATATACATACTAAAATATTAATTTTTTTATGTAGGATAACCAGTGATGTTTGTTTTTGCACATCAAGCACAGTGAAATTTCTGGCTTCAAAAGTTTGCCGTCAGATTTATAGGATTTTGAGGTAGCTAAGTTACACCCCCCCTCCCCTTATTATTTTTAATAAGTGTTTAAATGAACATTATATGTTAAAATATTGTTTAGTGATATCCTTATCGGGAAGTGGTATTATAGTTATATATTAAGTATTAGTTATGGCTATCATTGAATTATTTATCACATCTTTTACTTTAAAGGGATAGTCCACCCAAAAATGAAAATTCTGTCATCATATACTCACCCTCATGATGTCCCAGATGTATGACTTTCTTCAGATGAACACAAAGATTTTTAGTCCTTAAATTGCAAGTGTACAGAACCACTTCAAAAACCACACAAATTGAACAAGACAGAAGACAAACTAGGGTTGTATGGATTACCATCATGTTCACTTTCATGTTTTTGAAGCATCATCTTTGGACCTTCCATACATTTGCATTATATGCAGAGAGATGGATTACTTTTCCTAAAAAGTCTTTAAGTTCATCTGAAATGAGAAAGTCATATACATATGGGATGGCATGAGGGTGTAAAGGATCCCAGGGCTGTGTATTTTATGTGTTCCACAGTGCTGCATTTTAATTGTTGTATGGACTAGATAGATGTTTTTGACCAGTGTCATGTTATTTTATTTTCCTTCTTAAAACATTTTATGCAACTTATTCCACTTTGCACTGAGAAGATTGTTCACAATGTTCAAATAAGAATCTCTTATTTTTTTATTTTGCTAGGTTACTTCTACTTTTTTAAAACTTACATTTTTAAGTTGTGCTTTTATTATTATTATTATTATTTAATATCTTAAATTGTCTTAAATGTATTCAGGTTAATCTGGACTTGTCCAAAATGATTGTGATTAATGGCTTTGAAATGTAAACACCATAATAATGTTAATACATTAAACTAGTACTAAATACAATATTATTTAAGATTAGTTTTTTCAGAAATATCATTGTTGTTAGTCACTAATTCAGATGAATCAGAGTATTGGGATATTACATTTTAAAATAGTTTTATATATAATGCACCAAAACTTAGATATCATCCTTAATTATTAGTGTTTGTTGGGCAGTTGTAATCTTGCATGTAAGGAAAATAAATTGCACCTTTATTAAATTATTCAAAGTTTTACAAGTCACACAGTCAAGTACAACCCAGCATGCAGCATGGCACAGAACGGTAGAAGAAAGCAACATATCCATAACCACACATTAAACAAAACAGAGACATACAAGTGCCTCCTCTTATGGTTTAATCCTAAAATTGGATCATTTCAGATCAAAATTAAGCAAATTCACAGAATTATTTGTGAATGTAAACTAATACGGAAAAGAGAAAAGGTCTTTTTTTCTCTCACAGTGCTTTACAGAATAACTCTTGATTGGCATCTAGGTCACTGTCTCAAGCACTTTTCTGATACACATGAACTTGGTGTACTGAAAGTGCAAGTTACTATTTCAGCTTTATTTTCTAATATTTGAGCGGCTGGTAGTGCCATAACAGTCTTGGAGAGGAGTTTGGGGCTTGATGCTCTTTCGTCTTCATCAAACCCCATGACACAGCTCTGCTCGACGCTGAAAGGATGAAACTCAGCCAGAGCAGCATCAAAGTCCCATGCCTGGCGAAGGGTTAAGTCCACATAAGATTTAGTGTTCGTGCTGGTCTGTTTACCCATGTCATTTCTACAGATGGCCGTGCGCAACGACGCGTAGCTTGTGCAATTGCTTTGAGTAAATGACTGAGGTGAGTGCTGACCATCCATCCAACCCAAAACACGACTATGATCCCCTTTCCTCAGTCCGACAGTACGCTTGAGTCGCATACAGCCTTTAGTAAATAAGTTTTTCCTGCACAGAATATACACCCATGGATCCAGGATAGGGTTAAAGGAGGCGAATCTAATGGCCAGGAGATCACTGCGATAGTCTGGACTTCTGCCTGATGATATGTAAGACGGATCGTACAGCTGGTTGACGAAAATGCGCACCTGTTAAGGTGAAAAAAAGAAAGAAAAAAAAATCAAGGCAATTACAATTAGAAAAGATCACAACTCTTTGAAATTTATATGGATTTACAGTGTCCATATTACACATTATACATGTACTGTATGTATAACCTACATGTCATGTAATTATTGTGAAAGCACTAACATATTTTTCTTGCACCTTCAATAAACATTATTGCACACAATAATTATTTATGATTTTTTTTTACAATCATAATAATTTCTTTTTAGTTATGCATATCAAATTACTATTTTTTAAATAACTTAATAGATCCAGACCTGAATGAATGTATGAATGAATGGTTTACAAATCATTTACAAATAAATAAAGACATGCCATTCACCTACTTTCAACATCTGACAAACAACACAGTCCACTTGCTCATATAAATCTTGATATAGCCTAAATAGTGTTTAATTTATTTATTTATTTATTTATTTATTTATTTATTTATTTATTTTTTGCTTGCTTGGAGACACCATTGGAGCTCTAAATAATGAACTAATGATGACGAGACGAATTAAGTCAGTAATTAATTACTAAATATAAAAGATATGGTGGTTTGATGCCTAAATAATTGTCACGGTTGTGAGGTAAGCAGCTCATGTTGACTGGCAGGATTAGATGAACAAACTCCATTGGTACTATAGCGCTTATTCAGAATTACACTAATTCGAATTACACAAGAACAAATAAAATGAACCACTGTCCACTATAGGACCGAATAACTCACCACTAAAGGGATGGAGCATATCAGGAACACGATGGTCATGAAAATTAACAGCCAGAACATCTGGATCTCCGCTGCAGATGTTAATTTGAATCTGCGTCTGGAGCTTGTGTGTCCCGATATCTCTGCCCTCACCATGCGACTCATTTTACTCATCCCGACCAGTGAACGACACACGGCGAAATTACACAGGACGGTAATGGCGATTAACAGCAGCATGAAACCTCCATACAGAAACGTGTATGAGGCGCCGACGGAGTCCATAGCGCGCCAGTCCATGAAGCACCAAGTGCCGGGAAAGTGTTTCGTATGCTTTCCAAAACCAAAACTGGGCATGATGCACAGCAGGATATTGGCCAGGTACGTCGCCATCAGCGCGAACCGAGCCATAGCCCGGTCCACATGCTGCTGCGAGTAGAAGTACGCGTGGTTAATGGCTAGATATCGCTCCACTGACATTGCGCACAGAATAGACATGCCCGCCGAACCGAAGAACAGCATGGAGAAGGAGAAGAAATGGCACAGAAGCGCTCCGCCCGGCCACCTGCCCGCGATGTATGTGGCGATGACCACCGGACTGGTGAAACAGGTGCCCAGCAGGTCCGTGACGGCCATCCCACACACCAGAGTGTAGAACGTGGTCTCCTTCTGCTCTTTTTTGGAGATGCAAAGCACCACGATCGCCACGAGGTTTCCGAGGACCCCGACGCCAAACATAGTGGCAGAAGTGATGAGAGAGCGATAGTCCAGACTCAGAGACGAGCTGTTGGCGAAAGGCACGAGAACTTCTGACACATTCAAGCCCAAGTTCAGCAGTGAATCATTCATGTCTGATAGGTTGACAAGTGCAAGTGGTTCCACGAACTGAAAGTCGACTCTTCGCTTTTCCATAAAGAACAGACTCGTGGTTTACCTCTTAAGTTTACTCGCATATCTCTGTGGCCTTGACTGGACTCATAGGTGTCACTGCTTTTATAGAAGCCCATAGCTCCTCTTCCCACTGTGTGATGTCAGCGTTGAAGAGTGACGTCATTTGCAAGCCCATGCAGCCAAATATAGCTTATAGTAAACGCAGGTGTGTGTCTTATAGCAAGTTCAGTTCAGTGAGGAATTGCAATAGTGGCAAATGTATTGCATGTTTAACTGCATTATTTTGGAGACCAATATCTTTCTCTGTTACTCACTATGTCCAAATGAATGAAAGGCAAATAATAACAATGATGCTGTAATTTCTTTCATGTGTATGTTGGCTCAATAACTGAGCATAGCTTGAACAGACAAATGATCCTATTTATTGTGATAAAGGTGTTCATGATCATCTTTAGATTCTTTAGCTTTGGGAGATTCAACAGTTTTTATTTTGCATTAAACAAAATTCACTGTAAAAAGCAGCCCCAAAAAAATGAAAATGTAAATTAAATATTTTATTTTGTGTTCTGCAGAAGAAAGTCAGTCCATAGCCTTTTTCTTTTTTTGACCTACACCTTTAAGGATCTGGATTCAGTTTCATAAACATGGGCATGTTAAGACAGTGTCTTAACAACTAGTCCGACCAACTAGCAATTAGTTAGTGGTAATCATGCAGTCTTTTCAAATTCAAATTAGACCAATCTACCTTTTTATGTAACTGACTTGAATGAGATGTCTTGAATTAGATGACTAACTTGTAAGTCTAAGCAGTTTATGTAACCAGCCACTGTTTCTTGCTAATCAGTCATATTAAATAATATTTCTATGTTGATGTTAAAGAGCATTTCAAGGATACCTTTCAAAACAAAACAAAACAAAACAAAAAACAAAACAACATTTCATCATGTTTCATTTAAATTGTCTTTATGAGCATTTTAGAAGAAAAGACGAATGATCTTCATCTTGATAATCAAATTTTTTGGACTTGAATAAAACTTGTTAATTTCAATGTCATTTCATATCAACATGCAGCATATTTTTCAGTTACTAACAAACTGACGATATATATTGCACACACTGCACATCCTGAGCTGATGTATAGGCAATAGAGAGGTATTGATCTTTGTGTTTGGACTGGGAAAACCCATCTAATCCATGTGGGAGTATTTAGGCATCGGGACGGTTATAAATCAGCAGGAATCTATATGAAGCCATACTGCTGTACTTATGGGAGAGTACAAGATGACAGCAGAGCCTTTCTCAACACAGGATCTCGTTAAAGCTCTCCCTCTGTCCACCACAAGTATCTGATAGCATCCGTGAACCCAGCACTGGAGGTCTCATTTGAGATAATGAAAGAATACATCATCCCGAGGGAGTTCAAGAGTGATGATACTATGTGTAAGTAGATTCTGCCCTGATTCAGGCAGCAGTCAGTGTGTGAGTGGCCGGCACTGCAGGCAAGCTTCTCACTCAGCCTTTCATATTTTCTTACAATAACCTACGCTCAATAACACCAACGCTCACATGCTCACGTCACATACAGAGGGAAGGTGTTTATACCCGGCTCATATAGAGGTTGGCTGACTGAGTGTGTGTGTGTGTGTGTGTGTGTGTGTGGTGAGTATTTATAAAGATATCTATTTTATGAGCAAACACATACTGTAAATGTATATGAAGTATAATTGCGCCACATAAATATTTCACATTTCATTTCCCATTTAGTACAAATTCATTTATTTTTTAAATGTAATTTATTCCTCTGATGGCAAAGCTTTTGTTGCAGCCATTACTGCAGTCTTCAGTGTCACATGATCATTCAAAAAAAAATTCAAATATGCTGATATGTGTTCAGTTATTAATAATAGTTGAAAGCAGTTTTTGCCACTTAATATTTTAATAATATAATATAATATTTAAAAAAATATTCCAAACTGCTAGTGTACATATGCACACACACACACACACACACACATATGGACAGGTTAATCTTTCATTTATTATCCAAGTTAATAATTATTGCTCCTAACTATTTCAGTTGCGCTCTTGTTGTGATGACAGTCCCTTGGGAGAGGAAAACAAGTTGTGAGCACTAAAAGGGTGATTACATGCTTAATCAATGAAATGTCAATAGAAAATCAGTTACATAAATGAAGCAGGTTTCAGCAAATTACAAGATTAGTTATTGCTATAGAAATATCACACAGCTGAGCCTGGTTGCATCATGCCTTTGTCTTTTAACGGTCAGAAATTAAGATGACCTCTGACGTTGAGTTATATTTCTTTATAGCAATTTTCTTCTAATGGAAAGGAAATTGACATGAAATAAATCTTGGAATATTTCATTTACTATATGTTTTTTTTTTTTTATTTCTTCTGCAAATAAAACACCTATTATATCCTGACCTAGGATTTACCTCTTCGTTTATTACATTTAGCTGCATACTTTAGTTTTAAAGTTTGTATAGTTCTGGTTCCGGCTTCCAGTTGGATAATACAGCACTTCAAAAAAAAAAAAACCACAACAACAACAACAACAACAAAAAACAGCTATGATATCTGAGCATTGTGTCTAACAACAGCTTTAAGAAATGAACGCATTCACAATACAATTTAGCAACTGTGAATTTTCTGCTGTATACACTCATGAATTTGAATTGTTTGTATCATGACTGTAGCATGACATCCAAAAGGTTTTTTTTTTTTAGAAGAAATGATCACTTATTCAGCAAGGATGCATTAAATTGATCAAAAGTGGCAGTAAAGATAATTATAATGTTACAAAATAAAAAAAAATTCAAAAGAAAAATTGCATTGATAATTATAAGAAATCAGCATATTTAAAAGTTTTCTAAAGCATCATGTGACACTGAAGACTGGAATAATGGCTACTGAAAATTCAGCTTTAAAATATATTGTGATAGAAAACAGTAATTTTAAAATATAATAATATTTCACCATATTACTGTATTTACTTTTTTTGTCAAAACATGCAGGCTTGGTGATCTTACCGACCCCAAACTTTTGAGTGTATATTGGCTGAATATCCTTTTGTTGGTTGTTATGCACATTAGCTAAGTAAGTGGCTGTCATACCCTTTAATCGTTTTAAATTTGATTACAAAAAAAGTCTATTGAAGACCTCAGTAAAGGATGTGCTCTATGCAACACACTTCACCTCAAGCACTGAGGTAATTTTACTAATGTCTCTAGTGGTCAATGATCTTTGATGCATTTCCCTCATGATAGAGCTTCAATATCCCAACTAAGGCATTCGTTCATGCAGCATCTGTTTATATGAGTCAGTGTGTGCCTTAAGTTTTTCCAAACAAATTATGACTTATGATTTTGTGTACAAGAGAATTGGTGTTTTTATGATTGACTGCTGGGAGTCCATTTCTACTTAAACGTTTCTTCTCCTTTGGACATTGACTGTATTATTATTGAACCTCCTGCTATTTATTTGTTCTACAGAGATGGGAAGTCACGCAGTACAAATATGTCTGTACTTAAGTAGATTTTTCTGGTATCAGTACTTTACTTCACTATTTATTTTTAACTTTTTACTTTCACACTCCTTACATTTTTTACACAAATATCTGTACTTTCTACTTTTTACATTTTCAAACCAGGCTAGTTACTTTAGTTCATTGCGTGCCTTTTTCAACCTAATGTATTACAGAAAACATGATCCCCCACTGGTCTAATATTTCCTGGCAATCATGCACCACAGATGTAGGCTAATCTACGAAGCTAACACAGAGCAAGAAGAATAGCTAACGTTATGAGTGACATAGAGGGAGTTAGCGATGTCGACATGACAGAGAAATTATAGACATTCACAGGACTGTACAGAGCAAAACATGACAAAAAATTCGGTCTGTTTAGCATATTAGCACGCGTGTGATAGTTCTGCATGTCTGAGCCTGTTTACAAATCTGTTCTCAAAAAATACACAGATGAACATCTTGGGTCACTCATGTAACCATGGTTCTCTGAGAGCGAATGAAACGCTGCGTCCTCTAGCAGACACTTTGGGGAATGCTGCCAGCATGACTGTTGTCTGAAGCATGTGGGAAAAAACAGCAATCCTATTGGTCCACGTGGATAGCTATATCCTAATGGTCTTATGAAAGGCTCGTAGACCAAGACAATCAACATACTACTGGCCTCAGATAGCCATCAAGTAAGACCTTCCGTCAAAACTGCCCAGACCACAAAGAGTGGGCTATCTGCCTACAATCCTAGCAGGGGAGATAGCTATGTTATCAGGAAAGGCCTCACTGCAACTGCAATCTAAAACACAGCTAGCCTCAGATAGCTGTACTAAGTAAGCCCGTCCTGCCATAACAATGGCGGAAATATAACCATCCTCAGATGGCTATACAGTGCAGGTTCCTAATCAGTGTAGTCCCATAGAGGCTAGCAACCACCATCCTATTGACCAGAAGCTCACATAAGGATAGATCCGAACCATCATTAAATGATTCGCTAAAGAGTGAACACAATAAACATCATTAGTCCAAGATCAAAGCCTGATGTAAGCAGTGGTCATAACACTAGAGGGCTGGACACAGCTTTCCTCGAATAGCAGTTCCCTCAGATAAGGCTGAAGATTGCCCAGACCAAGGAAGTGGGCTATCTACTTAAACCCAAACAGGGGAGAGAACACAGTGTAGGCAAGGGGCTCAAGGAGACCACTACTTAAAAACCCCAACAAGGGGAGCAGTTTCTGAGCTGGAACACAGCTATCCTTGAAAAGCAGACTCCTAGACAAAGACTCAGCGCTTACTTGAGGAACCCAACCTAGTTCTTCTTCTTCTTCTCGTCACCTAAAACCTTCTACACACTGCACAATTTTCAGCTGACCCAGATAAAAAAAAGACTGGCATCGTGAAACAATTGTGGCGATTTCTAGCCGTTGTCATGGTCTTGTGACCAAAGATAGCCTACAATAATTTTCTGACAGTGTCGGAAATTCAGCATAATCATCACCGTGTGTTTGCTGCTACAACCCACGTTTACTAACCAAACTGTGATTCATCATGCTCTTTTTGTTTACCACTAGCACATACTGATGACATTTTATTCTTCTATAGTAATGTGCGTCGTAGCCTACGAGTCAAGTTTATCAGATCCATGTTGCACAGTGTGATCTGCAATGATCTTATAGGATTGCTAAAATCGTGCAGTGTGTAAAAGGCTTTAGTCTTTTCTCTGCTTGTGATCTATATGGTAGTTAAGCCTGGATAATTCATTAACTAACAAAATTTGAATTGTGATTTTTATTTTTTATTTTTTGTATTAATGTATTAATATGCATGATGTGAGGTCCAGCGTGACGCTAAAACAGGTAGTAATGGCTACTTTTTACTTAAATCTATGTCAGAGCCCATACTTCTTTACTTTAACTTGAGTAAAAAACTGTAGTCATTACTTCAACTTTTACCAGTCTTTTTTTGTACTTTTGTCATCTCTGCTAATTTGTACTAATAATTATTATTTGTACTAATAATTATCATTATGCTATATACATTAAATATTATATATAGTGTAATATTATGGCCTGTTTTCACAGACAAGGCTTAGACTAAGCCAGCATTAGGCCATAGCTGAATTAGGACATTTAAGTAATTTAAATGTCCTAATTCAATGCTTTAGAAAAATAACATTACTACATTAGACAAAACAAGGGCACTGACATATTTTTAGATCAATCAGTGCAAGTTTCTTTCATTTGAAAAAGCTCAGACTTATATTTTAGTCTGGGACTAGGTTTAAGCCTTGTTTGTAAAACTGGGGGCTTATATACTCTCTCTCTCTCTCTCTCTCTCTCTCTCTCTCTCTCTCTCTCTCTCTCTCTCTATATATATATATATATATATACAGTATACACTACCATTCAAAAGTTTGGGATCAGTAAGACTTGTAATGTTTTTTTTAAAGAAGTCTCTTATGATCATCAAGGCTGCATTTATTTGATCAAAAAAAAAAAAAAAAAAAACGTTTCCAGCACTGATAATAAATCAGCATATTAGAATAATTTCTGAAGAATCATGTGGCACTGAAGACTGGAGTAATGATGCTGAAAATTCAGCTTTGCATCACAGGAATAAATTCAATTTTAATGTATATTAAAATAGAAAAACTTTATTTTACATCGTCATAATATTTCACAATATTACATTTTTCCTGTACTTTTGATCAAATAAATGCAACCCTGATGAGCATAAGAAACGCCTTTAAAAAACATAAATAATCACTCTAATCCCAAACTTTTTAAAAGTAGTGTATATGGTAGTGCCAGAGTTTGAAACCCCATTTGGAGTTAGGAGTGATAAACTAAAAGCTATGGCTTCATTCGCATTTAAATTCAATTGCAAACTGATTATGTGCTTTCGGCAAGAGTGTGACAGTATCTGTGCAGTGTGTAAGAGGAGTGTTCATTCTTGACATCATACTTTGACGTAAAAATAATGATCTGGTGACCTGTCAGAGCGTTTGGCTCTCACTGGAGGGCAAATGAGTTTTACTCTTTCGTCATCTCACTCCACGCAGCTCATTAAGCCTCTTTTGGTCTCTTACTCTCACACAGTCTCATGCACTGTTTCGCTCTCTATTCTCTCCCCAGTTTCTGTTTAGACACAACAGTAGAGTAAACATCTTTGTGTCTGAAAAGAAGAGAAGAAGAGAGTGAGGGAGAAAATGAAAGATGCTCAGTGTTTCTTAGCAGAGTGTGCTTTGAGAGATGTGCGACAGAGATGTTGTGACACACTCTCGCCTCTTCTGAGGTGAGAAACATGATTCTTTGCTTCAGGAGCTCAAGAGAAGCTTTAATTGAAAATGACAGGACAAAGGGCATAGGTGTTCACAATATCTGTACTTCTTTCTTATGATTGGGAAATTAAATTTTGAAGCTATCTACACACTAACCAGTCTGAAACATGCTAACTTTACTTACCCAATAAATAAGAAATTAATCTGTTATCACCATCTCATAAAACCATGCCCTACATCCAAAAATAAATACCTGCAATACAGCATGCAAAAACACAAGTCAAATGAGTAGTAGGCTATGTGCAAATCATCAAAAACTCAGTGACCCTGACACTAAATACCCTTACCAAAAAGAAGTATACTTCAAGTATAGTTTTAAGTATAGGCTACTTTATGTTTTAAGTATACAAATATCAGTGTACTAGTAGTATACTTGTAAGTGTATTATGTCAATACTCCTTGGGACTAAATTGGCTCACTCTCTAGTATATAAAAGTATACTTTTACGTATACTACTTGAATGAATACATGTAATTAGACAGGCGGTCAAGTGCAAAGACTTGTTACTGGGGCCCATTGTGTAGTAGCATATTAGCATAATACTCTTACTATTTTTGCCATATTCCATATTTCAGTCAATATATTAACATTCATGCATTTGGCAAACACTTCCCAATTTTTGCATTCAATGTTTTAATTTGATCAATTCATGGGTTCAGTTGCCAGGGTATCCATGAATTGATCAAATTAAAACCTTGAATGCAAAAATGTAAGTGTTTGCCAAATGCATGAATGTTAATGAATTAACTGAAATATGGAATATGGCAAAAATTTCCTTGACATCGCTATTGCCATGCTCTACTACTTGAGCTACAGGAATGAAAGTAGCAATGTGATGCTAATCAGCTAATGCTAATAGCTACTTTAATAAAGTAGTAAACAGTTTAAAGAATACACTGTGTAGTATTCAGTACATAGCAATGTACTGAATGTATGATGTTGTAAAAATGAATACCAGCTTATATGGAAGAGCTTCTCATGTGCACTTCTTACAGTAGGTTGCAATAGCCCCACAACATACCGTAGCATACATTAGCATTGCTATTTTCCATACCATACATTTCTATTGTTGTATAGATCCGTTGTCTCTTAGGGATTATTTAGCAAATGTCTTCTCTCAAAATCATAAGCTTCATAATAGAAAGATGGTATGAATCATTTAAAGACACGCTTAGAAAATGTTATGGTGCTTGGGTGATAGCAGCCTCCTTGTAGCACAACAAGTCAATATTGCCCCTCTAAGGAATTTGTTGTAATGTTAGCATCTGGTCAGGGAAATTACAATTGTCCATCTTGTGTCTCCTCAGCTGGTAAAATGCAGGAATAATACCCAGATACCCAGAATGATAACTATTTATTTTAAGGCTGGTGCTAAATTAATTCTTGTAGATAAGTAGAAAGATAAATGTATGTTGTACTGAATAATGAAGAATCTTAATGGCAAGCACTTTTTCTCTTAGCTTTCTGTCTAGTAGTTTCAGAAGTAGCTTTGTGTATGTTAATGGGATTCCATTATATTTTAATGAAGAGAATATTGCATTAACTCAACAGTATATTTTACACATAAGATTGGAAAATGAAATAATTCAGAGAATTTGAGCAGGTAGAAGTTTAAGTATCACATACCACTGTTGTCTAGTTAACTCAATAATAGATGCCTGTGTGATTTTAATCTCATTGAGTTAATATTGTATAGTGCCATAAAATGTATTACTTGCTGACGCTTTTAAAGAGAAAAGTGATGCAGACTAAATGAGTGAATGGGAGAATGTCTGAAGGAAAGAGGACGGTGAGCTGGCTAATTGAGTGTGGTCAGGCTAACAACATTAAATGACACAGCTCTCAAAATAAGACAAGCGGCAGAAACCAATGCTTTTATCAGGCCGCAGTGTATTATTTGTCTGCTGTTGACAGTAGGATGTGGATGCAGCCTGAATTAATTTCCTCTCAGGACATTAAGCAATTTTCCTCTTATTTTACTGTGGCTCTTTGGGATTCACAAGCTAAGCACAACCACATGCACAGCAGACCGATACTGTCTGTTTCTAATTAGAGATCCCACATTTCCACTGACATAAACAACAGCACATTAGAAAGCAGGGCAATTACCAGACAATGGAATACAGAGAGATTAAGTGAAAAGGCCTTGATTCCAACATGTCTGATTCAGGGATGAAGGTATGAGGCTGTCTGTACATTACTTATTTAGTACAGACACGCTTAACTCTACCTCAATTAAAAACAAACTCTGACATGATATGGCTGATAGCTTTTTCTGCTGTCACACAATGCTGTATCCCTCTCATTCGCTCTTACAAACATTTCAAGAAAAACACACTGCTGGGATGATGACGGGCGATAAAATACTAACCAGAATCATCATACACACCAAAAAAGGTCTATTAATGTGAAGGATTTTTTCATATTAATTTTTCACATGTGTTTTTTCATATTTTCAATTATTAATTGTATTGTGCTTTAGTTTGAAAGAAATAGTTCACCCAAAAATGAAAATTTGTTGAAAATGTATGACCCTCAGGCCATCCAAGATGTAGATGAGTTTCTTTTTTGCCTCTGTGAACAGATTTGGAGAAATTTAACATTACATCACTTGCTCACCTATGTATCCTCTGCAGTGAATGGGTGTCATCAGAATAAACAGCTGATAGAAACATCCAAATAGTCCATAGATTAATGTTTTGAAAAGCAAAAAGCTGCATGTTTGTAATAAATTAATAATTAAGACATTTACTTCAAACCATTGCTTCAAGCTAAAAGAGTCTTCTCTCCATAATATTGCTTCCTCCAGAGAACAAATCTGGAGAAGCCATTGCAAATATATCAGGAGAGAAATATGCACAGATCAAGCACCATTTACAAACAAAAACCGTTATAAATAATGGGAAAGGATATGAGAGGACAACAGGCGATGGACTCGTTCACTGGAGAAAGCAACACTGTAAAAATATTATGTATTAAAATGAAGACATTTTTCATATTGATTTTTACAGGTGTTTTACCTGTATTTAGAATTTTGCACCTCCTTGCATTGTGTTGTAGGGTTAAGTGCAGTGTTGCCAAATCCCTTCAATGAAGAGTAGTCAAAGCTTTTTTGAAAAGTCGTTAAATGTCGCTAGATGACGTCGCGTGCTAATTAGCATATACATTATGCCATCATGTCTTATCAGTCTTTTATATTTGATTCCTTTTTATACAGCTTACTACTATTTTAATACAGCCAAATTTCCAAATTTTTCTGCTCCTGTTATCAGACAACACGACCCATTAAGACTCTACACAGTTACAACCAATCTGTTAGAAACGACAGAATGTCTGTCTTAGACCTAGGACACACTAGATGATGGGAGACCACAGACATGAAAACCATTTCAACTGATTTTAGCCTTAAGCCTTGGTTATACTCCAGTTTGGATGTGTACATGGACAGCGGCGGATGGCACGGACTGCATGTATTTTTACTACTGAAAGTGTATGCCGCTCGGCGGACGTGTTCCATCCATGCACGTACATGTTTTTCCAGTGCATTTGCAGTTAGTACTTTTGTAGCCTAATGACCGAAAATGAGAGGCATGCGGATGTCTGCAAAGAGCTGAAGAGTGCACAGCCATTACTTTTTAATTAAAGTAATATATAATCTTATTGGTGTTAGGCCAGTCATCAGCCTAACCACAGGCTCTACACTTTAGCACAATGGTAACCCCAAAGAATCCGACATACCAGAAACCCTTTTAAATTCCAAAATAACAGAACACTAACAGATCTCCCTCTATATTAATATTGAGCAAAACACATGAAATAACACTTAATTTAAAGATTTACTCTCCTTTAACAGTCAGAAGCAAAGCATGCTGAGAACTAGAAATCGATCTATTTCTATTCTATTTTGGCTCCTGCGATGGGTAGGGGGGCGTCCCATCCCTGTGCGTTGAGCCGACCAGATGAACCAGTTGTTTCCAGTGCTGACGGTCTTGTGCCAGCTGCTCTGCATCCTCCACAACAACTCCATGTTGTTGGAGGTGGTCCACAAGGACGTCAAGCCATCGGGTGCAGGGTTTACCTCGTGGTTGTCTCCAGGCTGCGGCCCTTGGATCAAACTGGAGAATGGCTCTCGTTGGATGGTCAGGAGGGAGGCGGAGGACATGGCCGAGCCAGCGGGTGCGACGTTGCGCAGCCAGGCAGGATGCTCTGGGCTGACACGTGCGGGCTAGAAATCTGCAGTAACTAATTTAATGAGTGTGTATATTGTGTGTAAATATACATTCACATTTATATGGGAACATGTATGTTTACATTTACATTTAGTCATTTAAATCATTTAGCAGACGCTTTTATCCAAAGCGACTTACAAATGAGGACAATGGAAGCAATCAAAATCAACAACAGAGCAATGATATACAAGTGCCATAACAAGTCTCAGTTAGCTTAACGCAGTACACATAGCAAGGGCTTTTTAAATAATATAATACAAAGAAAACAGATAGAATAGAAAAAGAATAGAGCAAGCTAGTGTTAGAGGTCTTTTTTGCTTTTGTTAATTGTATAATAAATGAAAAGAAAACAGATAGAACAAAAAGATTTGAAAGCTTAGTTTTTTTTTTTTTTTAAGAAAACAAGCAGCAAATGAATATAGTGCAATTTTCAATGGGACAGGGTTTTTTTAAGAATAGAATTAGAATAGAGAGTGCTAGAGTTAGAGGGTCAAATAAAGATGGAAGAGATGTGTTTTTAGCTGATTCTTAAAGATGACTAAGGACTCAGCTGCTCGGATTGAGTTGGGCAGGTCATTCCACAAGGAGGGAATATTTAATTTAAAAGTCCATAAAAGTGACTTTGTGCTTCTTTGGGATGGCACAATCAAGCGACATTCACTTGCAGAAAGCAAGCTTCTAGAGGGCATATAAATCTGAAGTAATGAATGTAGGTAAAGGGGTGCAGAGCCAGTGGTGGTTTTGTAGGCAAAGATCAATGCCTTGAATTTTATGCAAGCAGCTATTGCAGCGGTTCTCAGTTCCAGTCCTCGTGCCCCTCAGCTCTGCATATTTCACACGTCTTTTTGTAAACACACCTAATTCAGATAACCAGCTCATTAGAAGTGAGCTCCGTGCATGAACTGTGTTCCCATTGACATGGTTCCTATACAGTGTTCATTGATCCCTACTCCCTGCGCAGGGGAAATCTGTTGAAGTTTACCTCACTTCGAAACATTCATTCATGGATTTGCGCTGCGCAACGTCTTCACACATGGACAAGTGTGACATCATATACCTCTGTAAATAAATACAATTTAAATTCATGTCTCGTACACTTCAATGCACTTTGAATGGAACATATACGTTCGCTTCGAACTGGAATCATGGCGGAATATTTTGTGATGTCTACTTCGCAGGGCACTTACGTTCAAATAGAAAAAACGTCTGAAGCTATAAAAGAAACATACAAAATGTGCAGAGCAGGGTGGTGCAAGGACGGGAATTGAGAACCACTGAGCTATTGGTAGCCAGTGCAAATTGATGAACAGAGGTTGTAACGGTAGCAGGCCCAAAGAAACTTAAATAAAACGTCTAACTTAACTATACACAGTTCGGGCGCCAGACAAGCTTAATTTTATCAAAATACAAATGCTACTTGTTTTTTTGTTTTTTTTCCCTGGAATGTCTCTGTTAGCCACCGATTACAAACATAAATCAGAGTCTCACACAAAGAAAGTTCACAATTACCGTTATATATTTTCACCAAACTAACAAGGAAAGAAAAACAAAAATAATTCACAAGTTCATTGTCATGGTTATTTAGGTATATTTTTCATAGACAATGAATGTAAGAACATCACACAAAACAACAAAAAAAGGAGATAAAAATTAAGCACCCTTAGTTTCGCACACTATTTCCTCAACAGGAGGTACTGGAAACAGAGAGGATGAAAAAGTATATAAAGAGTATAAAGATATCACTTTGGTTTCAAGTCAAAATAAACAAAAAAACATATGTCCTTCAACACATAAAAAAAAACAATAATTTCAACACCTTCAACAGGTTCGTTGCTCAACGCAAGCAAATTAAATAACATATAAAGAAAAAACATTCAACCAATCCGTTCTTACAATCACGAAAAAATCTTTTACATGCTAAATCGAACCAAACACCAGGAAATGGAAAAGGTCTTTGCCTTGGTGCAATGTGATGAATGGGCGTGCTTGAATGTTCAGGTATGTTTGCGTGTTAGTGTAGTGTGGGTGTTTGTGTGTGTTTGTGAGGAGCGCTGAGCTTGGGCCGGTAATGGCAGGAAGGAAACTGTTTTTTTTTCTTTTTGGTTGGAGTCTTTTACACTAAAGAAGTTTAAACAGGAGTTCGTTCACCTGAGCAGCTCACTCACGCTCGTCAGCCCCCAAAGACTACGTCGCCCTGCAACCAGCAGCCGAAAGTGCATGCCGCACTACAGAGTCCGCCCCGGAAAATCACGTCCGCTTCAGCGACCCAGAATGGCTCAAACAGCAGCGATGCGTTCAGTCTCACCAACTAGGCGGTTGTCTCAGGTAATCCGTTTTCTCTCTCTCTCTCTTCCCTTCTCTCTTTTTTCTTTTCGTTCCTCCTATAACTCCTCCTTATATACACATGTTTCCCATTTCCGGTTAATTTATTTCCCTCCTCCATCCGGCCACACAGCAAAAGAAAACTCCTCTTTTTTCCTCGTACTGCCACACTCTCCCCCCCTTGAGAAAACAACCCATGGTTGTAAGATAAAAGGTGGAAAGTGGGGATTAAAAACCCAAGAAATCTTCATCCTCACTATCGGATTCTTGGAAAATTTCAAGGATTCATTGCCTCTCTTGGATTTCAAACTCCTCTGATGTGGGGTAACATGGTTTCAAATTGGTCACATGCACAGTGCGAACATCTTCCCCTGTGGACTCCAATGCCACTTGATAATTCAACGGACCCTGCTGCTTTATTATACGGTAAGGACCCTTCCATTTTGGAGCAAGTTTTGCACTGAAGTAATGTTGTGCACTGAACTGGGGAAAATTCTTGAGCCACACACGGTCCTTTTCTTTAAAGAACACCTCCCGTCTGTTTTTATTGTAGTTCCTAAGCTGTCTTTTTTGTGCTTTTTTGCAGCACTCCTTGGCCTTTGATTGAAGTTGGACAAGATTATTGAAAACATCATAGGAAGGTAGATCGGGAGAGAGATTCCTACCATGCAACAGTTTGTCCATTGGACCTTGCAATTTTCTCCCCAAGTGGAGTTCTGCGGGACTCATGCCAATGGACTCCTGGACAGCTGAATTGACTGCAAATCGTAGCTCAGGTAAGTATTGATCCCATTTCTTATGGTTATCGTCTACGTAAGCAGCAATAATTCACTTTAGGGTCCTGTTTACTCTCTCTGTTATATTAGTTTGTGGGTGGTAGGCAGTAGTGAGTTTTTCTGAGACACTCCACTTACCACACTTACCACACAACTTAAAAACAGCAGAAAGGAACTGGGAACCTCTATCAGATAAGATAAAGTCCGGAACACCCCATCGTGTCAGAATCTCTCTCCTGAAAATCGTCGCAACGGTTTGTGCATTGGCCTTCCTCATGGGAAACAGCTCCACCCAGCGGGTAAAGTAGTCCACAAAGACAAGAAGGTACTCATTCTGTTGGGTACTATGGGGCATTGGTCCCATAATGTCTACTCCTAACATTTCGTTGGGATGTGAGGTGCTGATTTGTTGTATTTTTCCTGCAGGTTTACGATTTTCGTTTTTTAGGGTTTGGCATTTCACACACCTTTTGACGTAATTCTTAACGTCCGCCCACATCCCCAGCCAAAAAGCCACGTCATGCAGCCTCTGGTAAGTTTTGTAGATACCCATAGGACCACTTAACGGATTTGCATGATAGTGTTGCAGGACTGTCGAAATCAGGCTGTTGGGCATGTATATCCGATAATGACATTGGCCACTCTTCAACTGTGTTGTGTGGTACAGTTTATCTTCTATTACCTTATATTGATCTTTCAGATGATCGCCATGTCCTGCCATTGTTTGGAAAATTCTGATGACATCAGGGTCTTTGTGTTGTTCCTCCCATATGGCAGCGGCAGAGATTGGTAGATCTGATTCCTCAGTTCGACTGGCATATACGCTACATCCAGGTTGGGTGTGGATCCGGGACAGAGCATCAGGTGCTACATTCAGCCTACCTTTCCGGTATTCAACTACAAAATCAAACTTCTGCAGTCGAAGAACCCATCTGATAAGTCGGCTGGTTGTTTTTGTAGAGCTCATTACCCACTGCAGGTCTGAGTGATCGGTCACAACAGTGAAGAGTTTGGGCTCTAAATAATGCTGCCACCTTTCTAACGCCAACACGACAGCAAGACATTCCTTCTCTGTCGCTGAGTAATTAGTTTCCGCTTTGTTTAGGGTCCTACTTGCATATGCAATCACCTGCTCCGGGCCCTGGTCCCTGCGCTGTGACAGCACAGCACCCAGCCCGGTGTCGCTGGCGTCCGTATACACAATAAATGGACGTTCAAGGTCGGGATGTCCGAGGATGGGAGGTGAAGTAAGGTATGCTTTTAGCAGTTCAAAAGCCTGTTGACATTGGGGTGACCAATTAAATGCACGACCCTTTTTTTTCAAGGCATTAATGGGCTCCGCGATCCGAGAGAAATTTGGCACAAACCGGTGGTACCACCCGGAGAGTCCAAGGAAGCGTTGAACCTCTTTGATATTACGGGGTACAGGGTATGCACGTATGGCTTCCACCTTACTCGGGTCTGTGGAGATACCATAAATATTCACCACATGCCCAAGAAAAGTCAACTCCTGAAGACAAAACCTGCTCTTCTTTAGGTTTACAGTCAACCCAGCTGTCAGCAATCGATGGAGAATTGTCTGGAGATCGAGGAAGTGCTGGTCCATGCATTGTGAATACACTATAATATCGTCAATATAGACAAAACAGATGGTACCTCGCAATTCTCTCAAAACTGTCTCCATCAATCTTTGAAAGGTCGCTGGGGCATTTTTTAACCCAAAGGGCATGACTCTAAACTGATATAACCCTGATGGAGTGATGAAGGCCGTCATGGGCTTGCTATCTGGGTCCATTGTTACCTGCCAGTAGCCACTGTTAAGGTCGATGGTCGAAAAGATGGACGCACCAGAGAGGGATTCAAGAATCTCAGTGATGTTTGGGAAACCTTCCGGTAATCAACACAGAATCTCATTTTACCATCTTTTTTGGGAACTAGAACCACAGGTGAAGCCCAGGCAGAGTGAGATGGTTCCCCGATACCTGCCTGTAGCATCTCCTCCAGCTGCTCTCTCACAACAGCTTGCTTTGAAGGACTCATGCGATACAGTCGCTGTTTAATGGGCACTGGATGGGTGATATAGAGGTGGTGTTGGAGAACATCTGTCCGTCCTGGACGAAGGGTACACACTTCGGGGTTGGACTCTAAGATTTGCCGTAGTTGTTGTTTTCCATCCGGTGGTAAGTGAGCACCATTTACAGCCAGGTCAATGAACTCTTGATCATCCAAGTTGTCAAGTGGGCCTGATAACAATGGGGGTGTGGGTGGAGGAATGGAACTAAGCAGGGAGAGGCTTTGCTTAACGCTCTTTTGGTGTTGTCTCTTTTCCAGGTGTGGTAGTTTCACTGCCGGTATACTGGCCTGACCTGGTTGAAAAGGGTAGTCTTCATTAGGGGCAGACTTGAATGAATATTTCCTGTCTGTCACGTTAATCTGCAGTCCACTAGAGAATATAAAGTTCAAACCTAAGATCACTGAATAAGCAAGAGCTTTGGAGGTGAGGACAGCCACCCACACTGAGAAAGTCTTATCATGGAGAATAATGGGCAGATTTATCCAGCCTAATGGAACTTCTGCCACACCATTAGCTAAATAAAGAGGTCCAAGGGTCCACGGGTGAAGTTTGATTTGTGGGTTAAGCTCTGACCAAAGGTTTTCATGGAGGAGGGTGTAACTTGCGCCTGTATCCAGTATAGCCTTCCCTTTCCAAGTGCCAATACTAATAGGTATTACTAATTGTTGTGGTACCGCAGTTGACTGATATGGGGTATTGAAACCGGTGGTGGTACTCTCTTCCATGGTCATAGATGGCCAGGGTGTAGCTGCTGCAGACACCGTGTTGCTGGAAGGGGTAGTTGGCTGGCGAGGCGGACCCCCAGACTTCAAAGGTTGGAAGGAACACTTGTTATTGTTGGCACGATACTGATCAGATGGCTGATTGGGAGAAGCATACATAAAATGTGGGCAGGTTCCAGGTGAGTGGTAACCTTTACACCTCCAGTACTGTACTTGAGGCTTCTCCACGGGCTGGTTAGGGATTGGTCTTTGTGGTGTGGTAGGTGGTTTTATGGCCTTACGTCCCTCATATTGGAGGTGCTGTGCATAATCCTTCTCCAGCTGATGACCCAGCTTCACTAGATCTTCGACTGTGCTTATTCTGCTGCGGTGCTGGCTGGCGAGATAGGGCTTGATATTTTTAAGGATCAATTTTACCATGTCACTTTCTGTCAGGGCAGGCTTCCACCTTTTGCAGAGAGCTCTGTACGAGAATGCAAAATCCCTGATGGATTCCTTCTCTCATGGATCCTATTTCTGACCCGATCTGCCGGCTCATCTTCATAATCCTCCGAGAGGAAAGCTGAGAGGAAGGCGGATTCAAACTCACTCCATGTTGTTATAGACGATCTGGCAACTTCCCACCAGTCACGGGCAGTTCCATACAGGACAGTTTGGAAAGTGGCCAGCAGGTCTGCATCAACCAAGGGATGTAATGCTAGAAAATCTTGACAACGGGCCAGATATAGCAATGGATCTGGGTCGTCGGATTGCCTTCCAAAGGTGGGAAACGTTAATTTCAGGTGGTCACTTCTTACCCCTGTAGCAGCAGATGAAGGTGCAAGTGCAGGTACAGTCACTGAGGGTGAAGGAGGAATGGAAGGGAGCGAAGTAGAAACAGGAGGGGATGGTAGTCTCTCCTTAAGTAGATCCACCATCTTCTTTTCTTGAGTTTTGCATCGGTCAGTCATCTCCGTCTCAAACTTCCTTAAGTTGGTACAAAGACTAGCAGTTTGACTGTTGCATTGCTGTATTTCTGTATTTCTGTTGTCAGCTGATCATGGCTTTTTTGAAAGTGCTGTTGCATGGTTTTTAGGTCTTGTTGTACTTCCAGCTGGAGCTGATCCACCATGAAGCGTACCTCAGATACAACAGTAGATTCTACTTTTTGAAGTTCACCTGATATCATGAGTTTTAGGGCTTTCGTTAACTGATCAGCCTCAGACTCATCCTGTTTTCCGCTCGTGGCCAATAGGGTGAGAACTTGCTGCTGGTTGTCACTCACTTTGGTAGAAAGGTTATTAATTTGGTCACTGTGCTGAGAAGAAGCTGCTTTCAGCCCCTGGGTAAGTTCACCGACTGCTTTTGTCTGAGTTTTTACAAAATCCAGTAGTGTATCCCAATTACCTTGAACCCTTGAAGTAAGTTGGTGCATTTCTCTTCCAGGAGTTGGGAGTACACCGGGCAAATCCTACTGGGTCACAGAGAAAGAAGAAGAAAGGTCAGGTGATGTGCATAGCTGCATGGGGCCTGGCACCTCTTCCCAGGAACGGGTTTGTACTGGAGTGCTAAACTGGACATGTGATTCAGGATAGCTGGTTCTAGAAGGCACTTGGGTGTATGGAACATATGGTGAAGGATGACCAGGGGTAACCTGAGGATGTGGGACAGTTGGCCATATAGGGGTTGCAACATCAGGGGTAGCTTCAATATCCACACAAGTGGACATAGGGGATGGTGTAGTAGTCATATCTGCAAGTACAATGAAGTGTGTACAATGTTATGTAAAATGTAAGGTGTATGTGTCAGGAAACAATCAGAACATACATAAAACAACAATATTACAATGTTGTACCAGTGTTCAATAAACAAGTCTAACCCACATACATAAATTTGAAATTTCTTTAAGTATTTACACCAAGTCACACTTCAATTGTCCTCATTAATTGTTACCTCTCCTTAAATACAGGCTTTTCTCCCCACAGTTCAAACGACACGTTACCAAATACACCTTGCCCCAAAAGGTAACAAAATCGTCAATCACAGTTTGTAGAGGTTGTTTTACATTTTTTTTCCCCAGTTCAAGTTTTCATCAAAAATAAAAAACAAACTTCTATATATATATATATTTTTTTTTCCCCCAAAAAAAATTCAGGTCCCTCTTCGGGCACCACTTCTGTAACGGTAGCAGGCCCAAAGAAACTTAAATAAAACGTCTAACTTAACTATACACAGTTCGGGCGCCAGACAAGCTTAATCTTGTCAAAATGCTACTTGTTTTTTTTTTTTACCCCGGAATGTCTCTGTTAGCCACCGATTACAAACATAAATCAGAGTCTCACACAAAGAAAGTTCACATTCACCGTTATATATTTTCACCAAAATAACAAGGAAACAAAAAACAAAAATAATTCACAAGTTCATTGTCATGGTTATTTAGGTATATTTTTCAGAGACAATGAATGTAAGAACATCACACAAAACACCAACAAAAGGA
The DNA here is from genome assembly GCA_024542945.1 of allo-octoploid hybrid of Carassius auratus x Cyprinus carpio. Lineage (NCBI taxonomy): Eukaryota > Metazoa > Chordata > Actinopteri > Cypriniformes > allo-octoploid hybrid of Carassius auratus x Cyprinus carpio. Next base: position 9,175,920 of record CM044992.1, on the reverse strand, counting down.
GATAAAAATTACATAAATAATAGAAAAAATTAAGCACCCTTAGTTTCGCACACTATTTCCTCAACACGAGGTACTGGAAACAGAGAGGATGAAAAAGTATATAAAGAGTATAAAGATATCACTTTGGTTTCAAGTGAAAATAAACAAAAAAACATATGTCCTTCAACACATAAAAAAACAATAATTTCAACACCTTCAACAGGTTCGTTGGTCAACGCAAGCAAATTAAATAACATATAAAGAAAAAACATTCAACCAATCCGTTCTTACAATCATGAAAAAATCTTTTACATGCTAAATCGAACCAAACACCAGGAAATGGAAAAGGTCTTTGCCTTGGTGCAATGTGATGAATGGGCGTGCTTGAATGTTCAGGTATGTTTGCGTGTTAGTGTAGTGTGGGTGTTTGTGTGTGTTTGTGAGGAGCGCTGAGCTCGGGCCGGTAATGGCAGGGAGGAAACTGTTTTTTTTTTCTTTTTGGTTGGAGTCTTTTACACTTAGGAAGTTTAAACAGGAGTCCGTTCACCTGAGCAGCTCACTCACGCTCGTCAGCCCCCAAAGACTACGTCGCCCTGCAACCAGCAGCCGAAAGTGCAATGCCGCACTACTGAGTCCGCCCCGGAAAATCACTTCCGCTTCAGCGACCCAGAATGGCTCAAACAGCAGCGATGCGTTCAGTCTCACCAACTAGGCGGTTGTCTCAGGTAATCCGTTTTCTCTCTCTCTCTCTCTTCCCTACTCTCTTTTTTCGTTTCGTTCCTCCTATAACTCCTCCTTATATACACACGTTTCCCATTTCCGGTTAATTTATTTCCCTCCTCCATCCGGCCACACAGCAAAAGAAAACTCCTCTTTTTTCCTCGTACTGCCACAAGGTGTGACGTGCATTCTTTTCGGCTCATTAAAAATTAATCTTGCTGCCACGTTCTGGATTAATTGTAAAGGTTTGATAGAGCTGGCTGTAAGACCTGCCAAGAGAGCATTGCAATAGTCCAGCCTGGACAGAACAAGAGCTTGAACAAGGAGTTGTGCATTATGTTCCGAAAGAAAGGGCCTGATCTTCTTGATGTTGAATAAAGCAAATCTGCAGGAACGGACAGTTTTAGCAATGTGGTCTGAGAAAGTCAGCTGATCATCAATTTTTGCTGTTTTTGAAGGAGTTATGGTTGATGTGCCTAACTAGATGGTGAAATTGTGATGAAACGATGGGTTTGCCTGAACCACAAGCTGTTCTGTCTTGGCAAGGTGGAGTTGAAGGTGATGGTCCTTCATCCAGCAAGAAATGTCTGTTAGACAAGCTGAGATGCGAGCAGTTATCGTCGGATCATCAGGATGGAATGAGAGGTAGAGTTGAGTGTCATCAGCATAGCAGTGGTATGAAAAGCCATGTTTCTGAATGACAGAACCTAATGATGCCATGTAGACAGAGAAGAGAACTGGTCCAAGAACTGAGCCCTGAGGCACCCCAGTAGTTAGATGTTGCGACTTGGACACCTCACCTCTCCAAGATACTTTGAAGGACCTATCTGATAAGTAAGACTCAAACCACTGGAGTGGGGTTCCTGAGATGCCCTTTGCCAATAGGTTTGATAGGAGGATCTGGTGATTAACCGTGTCAAAAGCAGCGGACAGATCAAGCAAGGCAGAGACTTGGTTGAATGCAGCTCGTTCAAGTGTTTTTGCAATGAAAGGAAGAAGTGAAACTGGTTTGTAGTTCTCTAAAAGAGATGGGTTGAGGGTGGGTTTCTTAAGTAGTGGGGTTATATGAGCCTGTCTAAATGTTGAGGGAAAACACCAGTGTGGAGGGATATGTTAATGATGTGAATGAGTCCAGGTACAACTGCAGGAGAAATGGCTTGAAGGAGTTGAGTAGTAGGTAGTAGGATGATTAGAAAGAATGAGTTTGGAGACTTCTGCTTCAGAGAGTGAAGAGAAGGATGTGAATGAGTGTATGTTTGCTGGTAAGATGTGCTTGACAGATTGTGGTGTGGAAAATTGTGCACTGATGCTTTTAATTTTATTAATGAAAAACGTGGCAAAGTTGTCAGCTATTAGAATTGATACAGGAGGGGGAGGAGGAGGACAAAGGAGCGAAGAATATGTTTTAAATAGCATGCAAGAGTTAGACAAATTGTTAATTTTGTTATGGTAGTATGTCCTTTTAGCAGTGGAGACATTAGCAGAGAAGGAAGAGAGGAGTGACTGATACTCATTAAGGTCAGTAGTATTTTTGGATTTGTGCCACACCCTTTCTCTGGCAACTCTGGCAATTTGATAATACCTAGAATATCAAAATCAACTGCAGGCGGCAGATCTTTTTCCTATTTAGAGCCTAAACTCTGGAATAACCTACCTAACATTGTTCGGGAGGCAAACACACTCTTGCAGTTTAAATCTAGTTTAAAGACCCATCTCTTTAACCTGGCTTACACATAATACACAAATACGCTTCTAATATCCAAATCTGAAAAAGGAGTTTTAGGCTGCATTAATTAGGTCAACCGGAACCGGGAACACTTCCCATAACACCCGATGTACTTGCTACATCGTTAGAAGAATAGCATCTACGCTAATATTAGTCTGTTTCTCTCTTATTCCGAGGTCACCATAGCCACCAGATCCAGATCAGATGGTCACTGCAGTCACCCGGATCCAGTACGTATCCAGACCAGATGGTGGATCAGCACCTAGAAAGGACCTCTACAGCCTTGAAAGACAGCGGAGACCAGGACAACTAGATGAGCCCCAGATATAGATCCTCTGTAGAGACCTTGTCTCAGACAACCACTAGGACAAGACCACAGGAACCAGTTGAGTCCTTTGCACAGTGTGACTTTGCTGCAGCCTGGAATTGAACTGCTGTTTCATCTGGTCAGAGGAGAACTGGCCCCCCGACTGAGCCTGGTTTCTTCCAAGGTTTTTTCTCCATTCTGTCACCGATGGAGTTTTGGTTCCTTGCCGCTGTTGCCCTCTGGCTTGCTTAGTTGGGGACATTTAATTTCCAGCGATATCGCTGTCTTGATTGCAAAGATACTATTTAAACTGAACTGAGCTGGATGATGACATCACTGAATTCAATGAAGAACTGCCTTTAACTGAAAAATTAGTGTTTACTATTGTCATTTTGCATTATTGACACACTATTTTCCTAATTAATGTTGTTCAGTTGCTTTGACGCGATCTGTATTGTTAAAAGCGCTATATAAATAAAGGTGACTTGACTTGACTTGACTTTCAGCAGCTCTAAGCATAGAACGATGCTCAATGAGAACATCGGATAACCAAGGGGCAGAAGGGGTGGTATCGGCTGGCCTGGAAGGCAAGGGTCAGACAGTGTCTAAACAAGATGTAAGAGTGGAGCAGAAAGTATCAGTAGCACTGTTAGCATCAAAAGGTGCTAACAGTTTAGGGGAAGGAAGCGAAGATGAAACCATAGCAGATCGCCAGGAGGGTAAGAGTGAGCGTAGGTTACGTCAAAAGATGACATGTGGAGGGGTATGTGTTTTGTCAGGAACCATGTTGAGGTTAAGATTGAGGAGGAAGTGATCCGAGGTGTACAGTGGAGTAACCAGTACATGATCAGTGGAGCAGTGTCGTGTGTAAATAAGGTCCAGTTGGTTGCCTGCTTTGTGAGTAGCAGTAGTTGAGATCAAAAGAGGCAAGCAGCATGTGGAAGTCTGCAGACTGAGGTTTATCTATAGGTGGATGTTGAAGTCTCCAAGCATAACTAGGGGAGTACCATCCTCAGGAAAGGTTGAGAGCAGCACATCTAATTCATCCAAAAAGTTACCTAGTTGTCCTGGGGATCGATAAACAACTACAAAATGGATTTTAAGAGGGTAGATAATAGTAACTGAATGAGATTCAAATGAGCTGTTGATACCCAAAGACGGTAAAGGATTCAATTTCCAATCATAAGAGATAAGCAGACTAGTACCTCCACCTCTTCCAGTCAAATGGGGGGAGTGGGAAAATGAGAAATTATTGGAGAGTGCTGCAGGTGTAGCAGTGTCCTATGGTTTGATCCAGGTCTCTGTCAGGGCCATGAGATTTAGCTTTGAATGACTAATAATAGAAGTAATGAACATAGCACACATAGCAACGTCATATGACCCCTTTAATCTGTCTATCTATCTATCTCTCTCTCTCTCTATATATATAATTATATATATACACACACACACACACACACACAAAGGTGCATCTAAATAAATCAGAATGTTGTGGAAAAGTTCATTTCAGTAATTCAACTCGAATTGTGAAACTCGTTTATTAAATAAATTCAATGCACACAGACTGAAGTAGTTTGTGATGTTTTTGGCACACATTTAACAAAAACCTACCAATCTCAACAAATTAGAATATGGTGACATGCCAATCAGCTAATCAACTGAAAACACCTGCAAAGGTTTCCTGAGCCTTAAAAATGGTCTCTCAGTTTGGTTCACTAGGCTACACAATCATGGGGAAGACTGCTGATCTGACAGTTGTCCAGAAGACAATCATTGACACCCTTCACAAGGAGGGCCTTATAAGGTTTGTCAAGCATAATCGATTCAAGAATTTGAGTGAACTTCACACTTGTCATATTCCTCGTTAAGCCACTCCTGAACCACAGACAATGTCAGAGGCGTCTTTCCTGGGCTAAGGAGAAGAAGAACTGGACTGTTGCCCAGTGGTCCAAAGTCCTCCTTTCAGATGAGAGTAAGTTTTGTATTTAATTTGGAAACCAAGGTCCTAGAGTCTGGAGGAAAGGCGGAGAAGCTCATAGCCCAAGTTGCTTGAAGTCCAGTGTTAAGTTTCCACAGTCTGTGATGATTTGGGGTGCAATGTCATCTGCTGGTGTTGGTCCATTGTGTTTTTTGAAAACCAAAGTCACTGTACCCATTTACCAAGAAATGATAAACGACCGCATGTTTTAGTCCATTGGCTGAGACTGAAATTAACGACACCCCTACATTTATGATCAGGAAATATTTATGTGTTTCTCTCTCTCATAGCCTCAGGGTGAGTAGATAGGCCCCATCATTTTGAGGTAAATGTGTTCAAAAGTCTGAAAAATCTGTGTGTAACTCTAAGGAACGTCACTTCCGAACACCTTTTTCTGCAATTAAGCACACATTTTTTTGGGAGTTATTCCATATGATTTTATTTTTATTTGTGTACAACTGTTCAGAATTGTGCTAGCTAACCACGTGCTGATTAGCATCTTTCAGATAGGTTCAAAGGTATCTAAAATTGTCACTACTGAAACATTTGGTGGAGTTTCGGTAGTGACATCTTTGATTTTAATTTAATTTTAACATGTCATCAGTTTCGGTAGTGACACAAGGGAACACATAATCCTCATATTTGGGGGATATAAACAATTTTGTTATTTAAATTTTTAGTATGTTTTATATTCAGACTAATGAATCCTTAACTTTGAAATCAGTATGATCGACGTTTTGCCTTTTACAAAGAAAAATTGGATTCAAAATACAACTGTCATTGTAGGAATGAGTAGAATCAAGATCAACAGTCTTTATTAACATCAGCGAATCACATGTAGGACACGGGACTGACATTCAAGACAGCATGCTAGATAAGGACACACACAGGGCTTAAATCATAGGACTAATCAAGAAAACTAATGAGGGAACACCTGAAATCAATAAACATAAATTAACATGAGGGAAAACTGGGTCATGGAAAGCACGTGGGGGAGGAAAACACAAAACAGGGAACACAAGACTGACAAAAACAAATTACACTTGGAATATTGTTAATGTAATTGTTATTGACTTTTTTTTTTTTTTTTTTTTAATTAGCAAAAAAATATATATTTACAATGTAGATGTAAGCAAAATCTTAATAGGTCAATATAGTCCTTCTAATTAAATTATTACTGTGTTTCAGTAGTGACAGATTTGGAGAGAGGACAAATATTCCAGAACTTTCCAAAAATACAAAATGAGAATTACCTGTGCAATTACTAAAAATGTGTACCTTGGATATTATACATACATACAAAAAGACACATTAAAAAAAAATTAAAAAAAAGACTGACTTTGGACAAATTCTGTATAATGGCCTATATATATGTGTGTGTGTGTGTGTGTGTGTGTATATATATTTCTATTTTTAGTTTCACAAACTAATTTTAATTCATTTATTTATGTTGAGATAACTAATGCAACATTTACTGGGAGTTTCTCATTTGTATTTACTTCAGAATCAGATTTAGAATGAGTTTTATTGGCAGGTATGTTTACACATACGAGGAATTTGTTTTCGTGACAGAATCTTCCGCAGTGCAACAGAATGACTGCGACAGAACGAAAAACACATAATAAAAGAATAAAAACTACAACTAAGTAGGTAAGGAATAACAATATACAAATTGACAATTGTATGTGCAGGTATATGACAATAGGCAGTTTTGTATGTACAGGTATATTATGTGCAAATTTAAAGTGTAGACTAAGTTTGTGTGTTAGATAAATAAGTGTATGTGTGTATAAATAGTGTTGAGTGTTCCACAGTTATTGTCAAGTGTTCATTAGATGGATTGCTTGGGGGAAGAAACTGTTCCTGTGTCTGGTTGTTCTGGTGCTCAGAGCTCTGTAGCGTCAACCAGGTGACAACAGTTCAAAGAGGAAGTGTGCTGGATGTGAGGGGTCCAGAGTGATTTTGCCAGCCCTTTTGCTCACTCTGGATAAGTACAGTTCTTGAATAGAAGGGAGGGTTGTACCAATGATTCGCTCAGCAGTCCAGACTACCCTCTGTAGTCTTCTGAGGTCAGATTTGGTATCTGAGCTGAACCAGACAGTTACTGAAGTGCAGAGGACAGAATCAATGATGGCGGAGTAGAACTGTTTCAGAAGCTCTTGTGGTAGGTTGAATTTCCCCAGCTGGTGAAGGAAGTACAACCTCTGCTGGGCCTTTTTCACATGGAGTCAATATGAATGTCCCACTTCAGGTCCTGAGAGATTGTGGTGCCCAGAAACCTGAATGACTCCACTGCAGTCACAGTGCTGTTCATGATGGTGAGTGGGGGGAGAGCAAGGGGGTTCCTCCTTTAACCTCCTGTCTGTAAGCAGACCTGTCACCGTCCTGAATGAGGCCGATGAGCGTGGTGTCGTCAGCAAACTTTAAGAGTTTGACAAAGGGGTCTTTAGATGTGCAGTCGTTGGTGTACAGGGAGAAGAGCAGTGGGGAGAGAACACAGCCCTGAGGAGCTCCAGTGCTGATTATACGGGTGCTGGGTGTGTATTTTCCCAGCCTCACTAGCTGCAGCCTGTCTGTCAGGAAGCTGGTGATCCACTGACAGATGGAGATGGGCACGGAGAGTTAGTTTGGGCAGGAGAAGGTTTGGGATGATAGTGTTAAAGGCCGAGCTGAAGTCCACAAACAGGATCCTCACATAAGTCCCTGGTTTGTCTAGATGTTGCAGAACATAATACAGTCCAGTATTTACTGCATCGACCACAGACCTGTTTGCTCTGTAGGCAAACTGAAGAGGATCCAGTAAGGGTCCAGTAATGTCCTTCACGTGGGCCAGCACCAGTTTTTCAAATGACTTCATGACCACAGACGTTAGAGCCACAGGCCTGTAGTCATTTAGTCCTGTAATTTTGGATTTTTTTGGGATGGGGATGATGGTGGAGTGTTTGAAGCATGAAGGGACTTCACAGCTCTAGTGAGCTGTGTGAAGATGGGGCCAGCTGGTCAGCACAGGATTTCAGACAGACTGAGATAACACAATCTGGGCCTGGTGCTTTTTTCCTTTTGTGCTTCCAGAAGACCTGGCGCACCTCCTCTTCGCCTGATCTGAATTGCAGGTGTGGGGGAGAGGGGGGTTGTAAGAGGTGTGAATGGTGTGAGCGGTTGTTTGGAGAGGTGTTCAGGGTGGGTTGCAAGAGGTGTAATCAGCAATCTGATTAACATAATAAAACCATGCAAGACTTATTGCCTTGAAAAGGCCAAGGGTTACTCCAGTTAATTAAGTGCTTCAATTATGCAGATAGCAATGGCACACATACACATGCGGAGAGACTATCTCTGCATCATTAACTGTTACTGCTTTTTAAAATAAAACTGCACCTTTTGTGCCAGAGAAACAAGCATGGAGCCATCTTTAGAATTTTGTCTTTGAACTTCTGTTTTGCTGTAACTTTGTATATTTATAGCATTACTGCTGAAGAGTAATTAGCTGGACAGATGGATTTACTTATTGTAGAGTTAATGAAAGTTTCTAGGGTGAGTATGGTCAAAGCGATGCAAATACGTGTACATATTAGTGTTCGACTTAAAGCATCACTGAGCATACTGACCGGTGTATGACATCACGGTACTTTGTCATACAACAATTGGTCTGCTCAGCGCAAACAAAGCCAAAACGTAGATATTTTAGGCAATATAGAAATCCTGGCCAGGACATTTCCTGGGAATATGGCACATTTGGTCACCCTAATGAAAGTAATTATAAACATTGTAATGTTTGAAGCAGATTTCATCACAAGTGTCAGTAGACTGGGAAGATTTTAAAACGAGCGTTTCATTCATAAATCTGTAAATCTTACCTTCATGCAGTGGAGATACACTCCGGAAGACTAAAGACTATACCCATCCTCAGCCTATAACCACAGGCTCTACTCTTCAGCAAAATGGTAACCTCCCCAAAAATACAGACATAACAGAAACCTTTTTAAAAGCAAACATAACCAAACATTCAACGCTAACAGATTTCCCCTTATATTAATCTTGTGAAAAAAAAAATTTAACACTTAATTTCAACATTTAGTCACAGATTTTGATGCAAATCATGCTGTGAACTAAAAGCTAGCTTGATGATATGGTGCATATAAATGTATCTACTGTAAGCTAGGGTTTTGTAAATAACAAAGGCACAGCATGCAAATAGTACACAACTGGATTTTTACAGTTAAAAACAACAAACAATTTACAATTGAAGTAAACTAAAAAGTGTTAGTTAGGAGTTAGGACATTTGTTAGGATTAACAGTGCACACACACACACACACCTTCAATTAACAAAAAAAAAGTCATTAATGGGCTGGCCTTTCCTGACATCAGTGGTGCAATTTGTCAGGATGACGTTCACGCTGCAACAAACTTAAATGATAATTTGCTTGAACTTTGGTTGCTAAAATTTTTTTTCTTTCCTACTTAACAGAAGTAAATAACAAGCATGTTTTTTTTTTTTTTTTTACAAAATAGATGCTAACAGGGAGTCCTCAGTGTTTTTCTTTAGCCAGTTGTTCTCAGTGTCACCCATGTTGAGGCTCATTGATCAAGTCCAATAATGTAATTTATGTTTTATTGCTTTTGTGCTCTGAGATATAGCTGCCTGACATTTAGAGCACTATTGAGAGAATGGGTGATCTCTATGTAGGAATCACAGAGCAACGTACTCATGTGACACACTGTATATCAGATTTTCTCTCTGACACACACAATCATGTTCCACTTAGTTGTAGATGGAAAATGAAACATGCATCCAATTTGACAAAACCAAAAGAAGAAAACATGAGGCTATAACATGATGTTGGGGTATCAGTGTAGTGACTTGCAAAACAAATTTATAGTAAGACATCTTTACAGGATGATACTGTTCAATTCCACTTAACACATTCATCCATTTTATCTGAGCCAGCAATAATATTTCAGAAGTTAATTAACTGCAGGAGGTATTTTCTTTTCCTATGTTATGTCTTGTTCGGGAGGCAGACACACACTGTCAGTTTTAATCTAGATTAAAGACCCATCTCTTTAACCTAGCATACACATAGCACACTATAACATTTCTATAATTCAAATCCGTTAGAGGATTGTTAGCCTGAATAAATTTCAACCAGAACCCGGGAACACTTCCATAACACTTACTTGTTGCATTGTAACAAGAATGGCATCTACACTTATATCAGTCTCTTTCTGTTTCCATCCGTCAGCAAGATTACAGTCCGTATCCGGATCATATGTTAGGCCTGCACCTTAAGACCATGACAAATGGATGTCTGTGCACCACTGTTCACAAAAATTGTCAATAGACCTTAGTCAGGGAGCACCATAATTAATTTCTGACATGGGTAAAAACTAGGTTGTGAAGGATAGAAGTACAAATTTGTACTGTTTGCTTGTACTTTGTATTGATTGTACTGTTATTTAACAATATACTGTCTGTTTAGCTGCCAAAACATCTTTCCAAAATGATTTTAAGTAGACAAAAACTCCATAAAACAGTTTAGAACATTTTGAGTTTTGACAATTACATGTGATCTAGGACCGTACAGCACATGCCATTATAAATGTATCATTCACACCCTCATTTTCATCCACTTAAAAATTCAATATGGCGACTAACCTGATTAAGGCCCATTGGATTGAGATCAAGAGTTCAACTAGACAACAATGCTCTTTACTTCTTTATAGATGCTCTTTTTCATGTGCGTTGTGTCAATCGTGTGATGTGAAGTGAGTTATTGGTTCATTTATTTTTGCACATAAAGACGTAGCCTTTACATTTCACCCAAGCAGGAATAGTAATGATCGCTGGTGGTCTAAAACATATTTTTATGCTGAGTGGCTGTCTACAGATGGCCTTTTTTTGTGACAGCATACAAGACTTTTCTAATTCAGAAATGAGGCATGAAAGCCCAAGTTAATGCGGACCAAGGTGTGAGTATCTGGAAACTAGTTGTGTGATCATTACAAATGATACATGTGGCAGAAGGAAGTTGTTAGAGATGTCAGCAGAGTGCAAAAAAATCTGTACAAACAGCATTCATTCTGAAATAATGATGAGTGTGATGAGTCTGTTTGGCTGGTACTGTCATAAGGGACAATTCATGTTATCATTAACTGGTTGGTAAATGTCCACTACAAAACACTCTGTTTTAAAGGCCATTAGAAAAAGTTAAATATAACAGTTTGAAATATTTACAATTTAAATATATACGCAGATGTAGCGTATACTGCAGATAACACTGTGTCATATAAAATCCTGTCATGGCAGTTCTGCTTTTTTAGAGGGACATTTATGAGGGGAAAATTTGATCTCTTGATCTCTAGATCTGTTGGCATGTGAAGGTTTAGTGAAGCAGGTCTGTTTGCTCAGGAGGCGAGTGTCAGGCAAGATTAGATATGAATTCCTAATTACACTTTTGCAACCAAGGCTTTGTTAAGTTTCACTTATAACCCTATTTGCATATCACAGATAATGTGTAATTAAATAAATTGAAAGTCCAAGATCAACATAATGATTTTCCTTCATTGTAGTTCTGTTTATTATTCTTCCACCTCACTACATCTTCAATTGGCTGTGGGTCCAGGGTATAGGCAGTCCTTACTGTTATCCTGTTTTCTGGTTTTGCCCACCTCTCCTGAGCGTCATAACTCAGCCCACTGTCATCTTGCCAATGAATGTAAATTAAAGAAAAGCTTGCATGTACTGAATGGGGCTTAATGATGCGGGACAGTGACTCATTCCTGGAAATTTCTTTCTCAGTTTACGTAAAAGAGCACTTTTTGTTTATGGAAATACACCAACCCATGACTGATATTTTATACTGGAAAATCTAATTAACCACCACTAAATCAAAAGACACTTGTTTTACTGCCAGAAGACAGTAAACCCTGGCCTGTGTGAAAATGAGCAAGATTAAGCAATCTTAATTGTAAATCACTGGTTTATTGATGAACAACAATAATAAAATTTATAGGGAACTAACAAACTGTTTCTGGAAGTATGTACATAGGCATATCTATTTATGTCAGCTAGGGAAAAAATATGTGCAGAAACAATAATTACTAGTAAATGTAACAATTAATAACAAAGAAATTACTAGCAACACACTGAAACACTGATATTAGTATTATTTATTTATTGTTTGTGAAATATACTTCAATAATCTTTGTTTTATTTACCATTTTGAAAATTAATTTGTTTAAAGTGTTGATTTTTAATTTTGCAAATGACTTAAATCTGTAAACTAAGCCCTCTATGAACCTAGACCCTGTATCATTAAATGACTAATCAAGTCATAAGTTAAATCAATCAAATGCTTTAAGATGTGTTCTCTCTGTTCTCTTCAGGTAAAATGTTGGGACACATCGAGCCAGCTGTGCTTCAGTGCACCGTGGCAGTGGAGCGCTTGAATCCTGCAGGTCAAGCCATCAAATGGCAGCTCATCCGCAAAGCCACCGTCACATTAGGGCATAATGAGTTTCAAGAGATTGTCTTGTGCGTCCACGATGACAGAGCTCTTCAAAACTTCATGCTGCATGATTTCCAGCTCTTTACACGTTTTGCAAAGGATGGTAAATGTACTCTTAAATTCATCCCTGTAAACATGCAGGTTTTGGTATCTGATTGTCCACGCTCAGCATCAAACATCAGGCATCCCAAGGCATCAAGCCTATGAGTGATAGGGATAAACTACGAGCTGGCCTTCCTAGACCCTTTGAGACCCTAAGTCCTCTCCAGCTGAAAGATGTGCAGAAAGGAAGTGAAGTGAATGCATCAGTCCAACTCAAAGCTTCTTCAAAGAGATCTGTCAATAAGGTCTTGGGTGAAAGGAAGCAAGTAAAAAGACCCAGACCTGATTGTGACGCTACTCTGGTATGTTCATCCACTTGTACAAAGGGGCGGACTGGCCATCTGTGTGATCTGGAGTATCACAGAACGGCCGGTACTCCAGGACGGCCGGCGGGCTGGCACACCACCCGCCACGCACACAGTCATCACCTGTTTTTTTCCCCCACTCATCTGTTTCACACTCCAGTACTGTAAGTGGCAGCAATGCACCTTAAAGTTGGATGCCAGCTGCACTGGCCGTGGCCGCCAAGTAAGGAGAAGAAGAAGGGGAAGAGTAGGAAGAAACCAGGGGGCCAGGGTTTCATATTTTATTGAAGCTTCCCCGGGCGCCGCCATTGATTAGCGGACCCCCACCTGCTGTTAGCATTCCATTGACTCCCATTTATTTTGGCATCACTTTGACAGCGAATAACTTTACATCTGAGGCGTTTAAAGACTCCATTTGTCCATTAATATTTCTAAAGAAACACGAAAATGTATAAAAGGCTCCATTACCTTGTATCTTATGTTATGGCCCTGTAGAAGCAGATTTTGTAAAAATAGGCTAACGATTGCGTCATAATCTTTTACTGTCTATGAGGCAATCGGGGGGATTGTGATTATGCAAAATGACAAAATAATTAATCAGAATACCAAAATTTGCTCCTGTTCATGCTTGCCATCTCTGCAAGATTTGGTGGGTGATTCAGATTTCTCTTGGCACAGCTATTAGAAGTCTAGTATTCCTAGTGGCTCAGTGGTAGAGCATTGCGTTAGCAGCACAAAGGTTGTGGGTTCGATTCCCAGGGGAACACATGTTAGATAAAACAATGTTAGCTTGAATGCACTGTAAGTCGCTTTGGATAAAAGCGTCTGCTAAATGCATAAATGTAAGACTTACAATTGTCAGACAGGTTGCTCACGTCAAATCTATGTCATCAAGCTCAGTTTGAGTCTGCGCAGTACGCTCGACCCCCAGGAAGTGCGTGCTTCTAACTGACCTCACTTGTTTTTTTTTTTTTTTATATTTTTTTTTTTTATTGACAAAAAGTAAAATAAGTAAAAAAAACTCTCGTAGGGGAAAGAGAATACACATGCATATATACAAATGTTGTCAATATACACAATGTACTAACCAAACAGAAAAAAAGCCAAAAAAAAAAAAAAAAAAAAAACAAAGAAGGGGGAATCATAAATCAAAGGCCAAAAGGCTAAAGAAAGAAAATTACCATTTGGATCTACACACACACACATACAAGGGGAAATTGATCAAAACAATAGTTTCCTAGATATGTCACTACACATTTTCCTTGCGATTTTAGTAGATTTGACATTTTTCAGTGAGGTAAAAAACAATTTAAAATCATTTATAAACCCAACAAAGGAAGGCTTAGAACATCTCCACTTACTGCAATGAATATGATATTTACCAATAAGAATAATCATATTGAGTAAATCTGATACCGATGAGTCTACATTATCCATATAAAAGAGGATGTGTGGCAAGGTGAGAGTAGGGATATTATCAATCTTAAGTGACAGCCAATTATGTAACTCAGACCAAAAACTATTGGCCACGGGGCAAAAGAAGAACATGTGTTCCAGAGTCTCATCAGCCATCTCACAAAAAACACAAGGGTCTACCTCAAATTTGAATCTTTTTCTAAGAAAATCAGCAACCGGATATATCTTATAAATTATTTTAAAGTGAGTCTCTTTGACTTTTGGGGAAATGGGACATTTGATGAATTTAAAATGTGTTTTTTCTATGGACAATGCAATCATATTCGTAACCTGTACACATAATCCTCTGTTATAATCAAAAAACAATTTAGATTTCAAAACATCATTAATATATTTATTATTACATTTATAGTCAACTAAACTACAATCATTAATAGCTAAATTTGGTAAAGTTGGTATGGGTCTTATTATTGTATATGACAATGTGCTTTGAATTAACTGTAATGGTACAGGTATTGCTTTACAGATCTTGTTATATTCTCTATTCATACAGTTTAAATTATATTTGTCTATGAAAGCTTTATAATCAAAGAAGTTACCATTATCATCAATAATATCATTCACAAACACAACTCCATTTTCATACCAATCATACCTGAACAATGATTTCCTATTGATTATAATGACCCTATTGTTCCATAAGGTGGATCCATGAGGAGAAAAGTTATGGGTGAATATCATTTTCCAATATTGGAGAATTTGTTTGTGGAAGTTTGATAATTGCAAAAGAAAATCAAGCCCTCCTACTTTTTTAAATAGATGTCTAGGAATGTGAAACCACAAAGAATCTGGTTGTGATAGATATGTTTTCAACCAGTTGATCTTAAGGGTCCCAAACATTGATTCAAAGTCCAAGGATTTGATACCACCCTTATCATACTCTTTAACGAGCTAAGATTTCTTCATATCCATTAATCGGTTAGAAAAATTAGCATCTTCCCTTCTTATAGCATTTTTAGATAAAACTATTCCTAGATATTTCACTTAAGATTTAACCTCGATTGAAGAGATGATGGAATCCGTTGATGAGTGAATGGGAAGTAGTTCACATTTTTTAACATTGAGGGTTAATCCTGAAGCTTTAGAGAAAATCGAGACTGAATCAAGAGCAACATCAACCATGAATTTATTCCTTAAAAGGATTGCTGTGTCATCTGCAAATTGACAAATTTTAAATTCCTTGCCAAATATAGAGATCCCATGCAAATCGGGGTTGTGATTAATGAGCATGATAAGTGATTGGGTGGCTAGAATAAACAGTTTGGGAGAAATTGGGCACCCTTGTCTAATACATCAGAGCACCTCAAACCTAGGAGTCATACCAGGATTTAGGGACACCGAACTATATATGTCAGTATAAAACATCTTAATTATTTTACAAAAATTGTTCCCAAAATCTAAAAAACCTAAGACTTCAAATAAAAAGGCATGTTCAACAGTGTCAAATGCTTTAGAAAAATCGAGAAATAAAATAAAGGCATCAGTATCAATAAGATCTCGATAGTCAAGCATGTCTAAAAGCAATCTGGTATGATTATCTATATTTCTACCCCTCATGAATGCTGATTGACAATCATCAATAATATGTGATAATCCCTCATTCAGACGATTAGCATAGACATGTGCCAATAATTTATAATCGTTACATAACAAGGTAATTGGTCTCCAATTATCCAATAACAGATTATCTTTGTTAGGTTTGGGAATTAGAGTGATGAGACCATGTTTCATAGTGGGAGAAAGATTACCTTTTGAGATACAATCTAAATAGGCATTATAGAGCATTTCCCTGATATCACTCCAAAAGAAAAGGAAAAAGTCCACAGTTATCCCATCTATTCCAGGTGATTTCCCCTTAGACATCCGTCGAACTGCCAAGTCTAGTTCCTCAATTCTTAGCTCATCTTCCATAGATTCTTTAAAGTTCTCATCCATTGTCTTTTAAACCCTTGAATCCTATTTAAGAAAAAACAACAATCTTCTTTAGAAAAGAGGGATTTATACAAATTACTATAAAAAACTTTGATTTTTTCGTTTACTTCTTCTTGATTTTCAACAATAACATCATTGATATTTAACTTCCGAATTTTTTTCTTCGTCTGTCTTTGTTTTTCCAGACTTAAAAAAAATAGGAAGAGTTTTTTTCCCCTTCTTCGATCCAATGAGCCCTTGAATGAATAAATGCTCCCTTGGCCTTTTCCAAATATATATTATCAAGATGGGACTGTAAATTGTTTAATTCAGTCTGCTCTTCCAGCGTCAAATCATCTTTACAGCACAACGTATTAATGTGACTAATGATGTCCCTTTGTCATATCTTTTTAAGTGTTGCTGATTGCTTACTTTTCTTAATAGCTATCTGTTTAACTTTGAACTTGAACCATTCCCATTTACTCAGTGAACACATTTCCAATTAACCTACTTCTTTAACCAGTTGTTTAACTACATTACAAAACTCAGTATCTTCCAAGAGGGTATTATTAAATTTCCAAATGGGGTTTATGTTAGTCTCTTTTCCACCCGGAGAAAGTGTCAAAAATATTACACTATGATCAGTTAGGGGTGATGCTGAAATTTCACATCTATTTACCTCATTAACTAGATTGTCTGATATTAACCAATAATCCAATCTTGAGCACTGGCCATTATTAGATGAGTTAAACCAGGTAAATTGTTTTCTGGTTGGGTTTTTCATTCTCCAGTAATCTATTAGATCGGCCTTTGTGGTCAATTCAACTATTGTTTCATCAAATGTGTGGCAGTGTCTCTTCGATGGTAGGTGATCTAACCAAAGATCAGGGGCCAGGTTAAAATCTCCCCCAATTATTACTCTATCCGTTGAAAAAAGCATTTTCCATTCTTCTAAGCACTTAAGGATGAGAAGAGATTTTTGTTCTGTGGTCTTTTGTTATAACCATACACACATAATAAAATGTAGTTTATACCATTCATTTCTGTTACCCAATAGCCGGTAGGGTCACTTTTATGGTCAATAATTTTCCCAGGAAATCTATTTAACAAAATCATAACTCCTGCCGAGTGTGATGTGCCATGACTGAAAAAGATATAATCTCCCCATTACAATTTCCAAAATTTTGTGTCCGCCTCAGCTGAGTGGGTTTCTTGCAAAAAAACACAATTAGCCCTTTGCTCCTTACAGAAAAGAAAAATAGCCTTACGTTTTACATTATCTTTCAACCCCCTAGTATTTAAGGAAATAAAGGACAACATTTAGGTGATAAGTCGAAAACCTATAAACAATGCTCAAAAGAGTGTTAACGATGATCAGGAATGAGTCATTAGTCCTAAATCGACATGTTTAGTGTAACTAATCCTCTATACACTATAGAGGGAGTAAAGGAAAACTACAAACCGAACAAATATTGTAACAAAGGTCTATTTAAATATGGAATAACTTTGTCTACTTTGTTGTGTTTTTCTTAATTTTGGCAGCCAAAAAGCTCAAATTATGACCAGCTTTAAAAACATTTAACAGGTAAACAAAGTAAACATTCAATGTCTGCCATATGCTGGCGTGCAAAAAAAAAAAAAAAAAAAAAGGAGGTCATTAACTTATCATTGACCATGCTCCGATCATAACATCAGGTTATTTAACCCCGGATGTTCAGTGATGCATTAACAAACAAAGTTCGGGTAGTGTTGATACTTACATATCGGAGCGTTTATGTCAACCAACAATAAAAAAAAATAATTAAAAAATAAAATAAAATAAAGAAAATTTCCTCAGTCAAACATGAGTTCAGGCTGAATTTCTGACAGCAGTTCAAATGATAGCAAAACAAGTGATCAATTGGGGTCCACTTCCAGGTTATCGATCAGAGCGTAACCTTCCTTTAAGAATGCCCTTTTACCTGTCTTTCTGGCTTCTTGGACCAGTGGCCACAGCTTTGCACAAGCCTCTCGGTCTTCTTTTGAGAAGTCTTCTTTGAATGCATGTCTCTACACACTCTCGCATCCTTCGACTTCTTCCAATTGTCATCCCGCACCGTTCTCATCCCGAACTGAATGATGATTGCTCTTGTTGTGTTATTTGAGGTAGTGGCGTCACCTTTCCTTCCCAGCCGGTGAACGGTGTCTATGGTGTCTCGCATCCGCTCCACAGACATTGGAACAACTCTTGTCAGTATCCCGATGACAACTTCTCTCGTGTCCTGTCCATCCTTTTCAGGGAGACCAATTATCCTCAGATTCCACCTTCTTTTATATCGGGTTTGCTCTGCACATGCTTCTTTTAACAAGCTGTTTTCTCTCTGAAGGCCTCCTATTTTTTTTTTTTTTTTGAAGCGCGCAAATTTCTTCTCGGTTTTCTTTAGTTGCGGTTGTGTTAGCTTCAATACGTCTGTCGAAACTTTTCAAAAGTTCCGTCTGCTCGTCCATTTTTTTTGTCAGAGCTTGTACTGCATGAAGAATTGCAGCGCCAGTGTTCACGTCCTCAATTTCACTTTGGTGTCTCTTTTTCTTTGGATTTGGCTGTTTAATCGGCGTATGTTCTTTGTTAATTTTGTCTTCTTTGGATAAATGTTGCTCTGCTTCCATTTCACCCTCAATATCAAAATCATCACATGCCTCGTGGAGAGCAGCCAAATTGTAGTTGTGGTCTGACATGATTCCAAATAACAAAGAAACAAAACAAAAAAAAATTATTTTTGTCCCTTAATTTTGACACTACGTTAAATATCTGTTTAGTAGAGGGGTTGTTACACTAGTTTATCACATTTCGAGGATTATCACATTTTGCCTGCAAAAGTGCTACCACTCACTCTGCCATCTTAAAAACCCCTCCAACTGACTTCACTTGTCTCCGTTGAATCCAATGGGGTCGCTGTGTCCATTTCTTTTACTGTCTATGGAAGAAACCAACAGCAAAGACGTTAGATAGAAGAAGCATAGAAACAAACAAACAATATGCATAACGCGGCCGCGGGTAAAAAAAAAAAAAAAAACTGAAAGAAAAGGGTGGGGCTGAGAAGGCGAGAGAAAAAATTGCGGAATTTAGATACTGAAGCCGCTAAATGTCGCAAACTAACTGAAATGTTTAGCAGCACAGCCAGCAGCAGCACCTCGCAGGTAAATATTAGCAGCAGTGAAGAAGTGAGCCAGACAGCTATGCAGCAACCACAAGTGATGATGATGAGGGACAGAAAGATGAGCTGGTTCCACAGGCAGATCCAGGGCAAGTAAGTATGGAACATGAGAGGAGAAAGAGAGTTACTTGCTAGGGATGATGTTAGGAAGTGATATTCAGGTTGCTACATTTTTAATGATTACAGTAGTTAAAACAGCTAAACTTCAACATTTTAGCTGTAAAATGCCACATGCAGTAGCTAATATTAAGAAATATGTTGTGCTTTTACTTTTAAAAATGTTGGTAACGTTACAGTTAATGCTTTCAAACTTTGAAGATTTTGAATACAGAAGTTACATTTGTAATGGTGTATTTTCATTTAGATGTGTTATTATTATTTGTGCAGTAAGATTAATTACTGCATAAATTAATTAAGATTATTAAGTAATGAATTCATTTTAAGACAGCATGGAATAGATTGTATAATATGCTGTTATAACAGCATATTATTTAATCTATTCCATGCTATCTTGGAATAAAACCTGTTTTTTTTTTTTTTTTAATCCATTCCATCATTTGTTTATTCAGGTTGAGCTTAGACCAAGAGCAGAGAAAGACACCCACTCCAGCTCAACTTTAAATTACTTTAAGCGCCCAGTCATATAATTTGGATGGTATAGTATCATGAGCCACAATTAAAGTCTTGTGACACTCATGCCAGGCGTTATTGTTGTTGTTGTCAAGTTTCCGCGAGCCGATTGCTTTGGGCTGGGCCTAGTCAAAGTCCAGGGCCGTTTTTAGTCCCAGTCCATCCCTGCTTGTACATGACACATTTCATGAGTTTCTTTACATTTTTTCTTTTGACAAATTAAAATCACAATTAAAACAAGCACTTATTATTATTATTATTATTATTATTATTATTATTATTATTATTATTATTATTATTATTATTATTATTTATCTAACAAAATTATGTATGTCCATTTCTTTTAAATTAACAGTCCAGTAAATGCATATTATGTCTATGATTTCAGTCTATGAAAAGATTAAATCTGGTTAATTTATACAAAAACAAACAAACACAAAATTAATTTTAGTAATCAAAATCATATTTCAATCAACTCCTTTAAAAAAAAAAAAAAATTTTAATTCTGAAACTTCAAATTTTTCGTTAAGATTATCACCTCCTTTCACCTTCTGTTTGCTTAAAAGAGAGGGGAAAATGCCAGAGTGATGGTGTAATGTTCTTCTGTCATACATTTAGCAGAATAATGGACTAAGTCCATAAATCAAAGGATTCCAGATGAAAATTAACCATTGGCTATGGTACATTGCATTAATTGAAAACATTTGTTTAATAATGTACGTGGTCGCTTCCAAATAAATAATTGTTTGTCTGTTTTAGGTTAAAGTGCTTCACCCCAATAAGAAGCCTGTACTGGTTTTTCCTGTAGCACAAAAGCTCAGCAAAGAACAAACTGCAGTTCTCAGTGAAGTCTTGAGTGGCAGTGCAGGTAATTTTTATTTTATTTATTTATTCATAGCCACATATGATTGCTTTATATTGAGGTCTTTTATTTCATGGCCTTTTTGTAACACCACTGTTCATGGCTTTATTTTTAGGAACAGGAAAGTCCTTCTTGCTCAAAAGGATTATAGGCTCTCCGCCATGTATGATGCAACAGCACTGGTGTTGCAGCTTGTCACATAGGAGGGACCACACTGCACAGTTTTGCAGGTTAGAAAACATTTACAAGTCTGACTATCAATTACAGTGCAGTGCTTTTTCCAGTTCTCTTGATGCATTTCCTTGATCATTCATACAGATTGGAATGGGTCAGTAACGTTCACAAAATTTCACTCATGTCTCTGAAAAAATGCAACTGCCAACAAATGCAAACATTTTACATGTGTTTGTTAGGAAAGCTCTTCCTATATAATTATTCATGGTAATGTTTTATGAAATGGGTAGTGTCCTTTCACCTCAAACCAAACAGTGATCAGGTGACCAGGTTTTTATTTCACTATGTTCACACTACAGAGTCACCTTCCTGAAGTGTCATGATCAACACATTTCTCATATCTTATAAAAAGAGTTATGCTGTTGTGTATGAGTTATTTTTGTTTTTCATGTTATCAAGTATTGGTTCCGGCTCTGCTCCTCTTGAACAATGGATTGAGCTTGCTCGGCATCCTGTGGTGCTACAGCACTGGACATCTTGCAAACACCTCATTATTGATGAGATTTCAATGGTCAAGTCAGAGGGTCACTGCAGTCACCCGGATCCAGTATGTATCCAGCCCAGATGGTGGATCAGCACCTAGAAAGGACCTCTACAGCCCTGAAAGACAGCAGAGACCAGGACTAGAGCCCCAGATACAGATCCCCTGTAAAGACCTTGTCTCAGACGACCACCGGGACAAGACCACAGGAAACGGATGATTCTTCTGCACAAACTGACTTTGCTGCAGCCTGAAATTGAACTGCTGGTTTCGTCTGGTCAGAGGAGAACTGGCCCCCCAACTGAGCCTGATTTCTCCCAAGATTTTTTCTCCATTCTGTCACTAAAGGAGTTTTGGTTCCTTGCTGCTGTCGCCTCTGGCTTGCTTAGTTGGGGACACTTCATTTACAGTAATTTCCACTTGATTGCAAATTATTGCACAGATACTATTTAAACTGAACTGAGCTGCATGATGACATCACTGAATTCAATGATGAACTGCCTTTAACTGTCATTTTGCATTATTGACACACTGTTTTCCTAATTAATGTTGTTCAGTTGCTTTGACGCAATCTTTTTTGTTTAAAGCGCTATATAAATAAAGATGACTTGACTTGACTTGGTGGAAGCAGAGTTCTTTGACAAACTGGAAGCCGTAGCCAGGTGAACCCCACTCAAAACTCTGTTCATGATACCGGTTTATTCCAGTGCACTTAATTTTCCATATGGGTAAAATTTTATTTAACATTGATTAATGTGACAATTAAGTTTTTATGTTTTAATTTTTTTTTTATTTTTTTTTTTTATAATGGTTTAGTAATTTCATTTAACATGATTAGTTACATCTGATTTTGTCACTGTATTTTCTCCAAATGAACACCAGGTGGCATATTAATATTTGAATGTGATTTGGATCAGACCTTGAATAGGAATTTGAATTCAAACCAATCCATCAACCATTCTCAAAAATCCCAGTCTAGTACTGTACATGTTTGTAAATGCTAACCTGTTCTGAAGGAGATTAACGATACAAAATCTTTCAATATTAGCCCAGAGTTCCATTTTTAGACAAGCGTCATCTGTATATTATGTTTCTAGATCCATCAGAAGATCCACTGAGCTGTTTGGAGGAATTCAACTGATAGTGTGTGGAGACTTTCTTCAACTTCCACCTGTAACAAAAGGAAAGGACAAGGCAAACTTTTGTTTTCAGGTACTATTCCTCACTTAAGGCCCATTCACACCAAGAATGATAACTATATTAATTCCCACACCAACAAATGATACTTTTCTGTTTATTATTAACATGTTCTGCAGTTTACGCTATAGCTGCCACTTCAAATGCTGGCGCTCTTTGGCTTTCAGTGTTTTTATTGTTCATCAGCTTTTGATTCTGATTTCGATTATATTGTTCCTCTTGTGTCATTGCTATACTTAACTTTTCTTATAGAATTATAATTGTATTTATTTACCTCATTGTGAACAAGCATTTAGGCATCAATAATGCTTGTCCAGTTCAGTCTTGATATTACTTTGTTTTATAGGGAAACCTCACTCAAAAAAGTCACTTACTCACCCTCATGTTCCAAACCCATAAGACTTTCCTTCATCTATAAAATGCAAAATTAGCAACGTTTTAATAAATCCTGAAAGATTTGTCTCTACATTGCAAGTCCTTTCCACCAAAACTTTGACGCTTCAAAAAGTTCATAAAGAAATCATAAAAGTAATCCATATGAATCAAGTGTTTTAAACTAAATCATCTGAAGAAAATCTATTACTTTGATGAAGAGACTTAATTAAGGCTTATATTCACATAAACATCATAGAGATTCATATGGATTTCTTTTAGTATTTATGAACTCTAAAGCATCAAAGTTTAAATTGTGACAGAAATCTCTCGGTCTTTGAGGTTTAATTAAAAATCTGTTGTGTTTTGGAGATGACAGTGTTTGGAATCTGAGTAAATCATGAGAATTTTCATTTCCACATGATTTGTAATGTAAGATTCAACGAAAAAGTAAATGTTGGTTTTGTTCATTTCTTTGTGTATAATTACATTTTTGAGTATCTACTGACTATGTTTCTGAGAATAAGATAAGAAAAGTCCATTTTGCCTGCAGTCGAGAAGTTGGCGGGAGTGTATCCATATTATGAACATGGAGCTGATGGAGGAGCGCAGACAAACAGATAAAGGGTTCATCTCTCTCCTCCAGGCTGTGAGAGTGGGCAGGTACTGAGTTCTCACCACATCCACAGTTCAGTGCAGTGAGTCATTGGCTCTGAGTGTTATTGCGATGCAGTCCCTGTGGTTTAGGGTCATTTTTTTCCTACAACCTAAGGTGGTTCATGTAGGAATAATTTGAATGTTTATAGGTCTTGTAGTTGGGAACTTTCAAGATTCATCTTGTTATCAATTAAGATGTCAACAGATTCAGCTGATCATCTTGCTTAATCTCATTGTAAAAGTGACTCTCCATTTTGTAGAGTCACAGAGGAAGTTACTGCACAACTACTGAGAAGTGCCAATCACAGCATCGAGAGGGATGGTATCCTAGCAACCAGGTTGTGCACACACAAGGATGATGTGGAGCTCACTAATGAGAATAAACTCAAACAGTTGTCAGGTTAGTCATACAGACATATCATTTCAAACTGGAGATGTGCGAGATGTGATTTTTGGTTTGCTGGTTGCATCAGGTGGCAGTTGTTCTGGTACCACTGTGAAGTGAAGTGTATTGAGTGAGATCCCGGAAACGGAAATAATTATTAGAAATCTACCATCATAAGTCACAATAAAAAACAAGAAACCACCTATGACAACGTATAGGAGAACATTTATTTAGTTTTTAAAAAAATGTATTTCCATCCCCTTCCCCCTACTTTCCTTCATTGTAAATTAAAGAGATCATGCAACATCTTAAACTGGAAAAAATAAGATACTCTTTAAAGTGCCCCTATTATGGGTAATGAAAGGTTCATATTTTGGTTTTGGGAGTCCCCAACAACAGGTTGACATGCATGCAAGGTCAAAAAACACTTTCATTGTCTTAAAATATGCATTTATTTTTTTCCTTTTTTGCTCAATGACTCCCAAACTATTCGTTTAACGATTCATTTTTCCAAACTGATCCTTTGCTTGACGCTAAACTGCGGTGACTGGTCTAATGACCCAGTCTGTCGTGATTGGTCTACTGCGTGTAGCGCACGTCAATAACAGAATGCCCATCACCATTACTTAGCCCACAGCTCGGTGGTAAACACCCAAACAGCCATGTTATATGTGTTAGCCCAATGCAGAAACTTATTGATACTGCAGTTTGTACACTAACGTATTCCTCTATTCTTTATCAGAACTACAAGTAATAACAACAAAAAACATTCACTATTCATCCATAAATTTCTAGACAATTGTGAGTGAACAGATATTGCTGTTAGACAGAGACCTACAATCTGCGCGGAGCGAACACAATACACACAACTAAATACATATTTTGCATGCTACAGTAGGCTTCAGAGTACATGATGGCAACAGTTTTTAAAAGAATTACTCCACTTTCAGAATGAAAATATCCTGATAATTTACTCACCCCCATGTCATCCAAGATGTTCATGTCTCTCTTTCTTCAGTCGCAAATAATTTATCAGTTGCAACTTATATAACGAAACGATCAGACATTTTCTTAAAAAAAAAAAAAAAAGAAATAATAATAATAATAATAATAATAATAATAATAATAATAATAATACACTTTTTGCTTGTCTTGTCTAGCTCTGCAATGCGCATGCATACTCTGTGTACAACGGTTCAGGACAGGGTATATCTTAAAACTCCCAACGCTTTTCTCCTCCAACTTCAAAATCGTCCTACATCGTTGTTTAAATTTATTTATAAATTCTTTTTGGAAAGAGTGTTTGACCATCCTTGCACATTCACTTTGTAAACACTGGGTCAGTGCTTCTGCAGCGATTTCGGATGATTTTGGAGTTGGAGGAGAAAATGAGTTGGGAGTTTTTCGACACATTTTTCAGATTTACCCTCACAGTGCAGAGCACAGCGTCTTCTCCACAGGAATCCGTCACAGTGTTTGAGGGAGGGAAGGTTCAAGTTTTCCCGGGTCTGTGCACACAACAAGTGAGCAGGCATAAATATGCTAATGTTTCAGTTTGACGTCACCTTGAAACAGCTAAAGAGTCGTTTTAAAAACGACTCGTTTTCATGACTCGGAGTTGACTCTTTCTTTTGAAAGACTATAACTTTATACACATTGCACTTTTAGATATAAAACTTTGCAGGATGTTTTCATTCACTTAGAGCTGTGTTACACACTGCATGAACGGTAATTTTCAAAAATCCATAATAGGGGCACTTTAAGGGTCTACCCAGAAATTCTATGCAATGTGGCAACCTTTCTTGTCATTTGTTGAAACATTAGTAGGGAATACAGTCCCAACATATTTATAAATGATTTTTTTGTTTGTTTGTTTTTTTTTTTTTTTTGTCTTTGTACAATGTAATTGATATTTCATGTCTGACTGGTAAAGGGCTGGTTTGGGGTATGCTGCTGTTTTGATTACATACTGTACTGTTTCAGTTCTCTTGTTTTTCTTGCATATTCTAAAATTTTAAACGGACCTTGTTAAAAAAAAAAGTATCTCCACAAACCATAAGATGCCAAACCAGATGTAAAATGAACTTGTCACATTTCTAACTTTCTCAACTGCTTTCTTTTTGCAGGGGTCATGCGAGTGTTTGAGGCTGTAGCGACCCTATGCTGTTTCAGACCATTGATGCACAGAGTCCAGTAAGTCGGCTGTTACAGCTGAAAGTGGGAGCTCAGGTAGGTGTTCCCTCACACCCCCACTGGGAAACACCTTGCTCTTGATTTGTAATGTAAAATGTTGAAAGAACCTTTTTATTTCTTTAAGTCATGCTCACTAAAAGGGGTCTATAGTGAATGGAGCCAGAAGAGTAGTGGTTGACTTTCAGCCAGGCAATCAAGGTACGACGGACTGTAAAACAGTGATGGGAGCTTCCCTTTATACATCATATTTACTTTGTCACTTTCTTTCATGTTGTCTTCATGAAAATTGGTAAATAAATGAGTAAATCTCAAATAAGAATATGTCCAGGTTGTATTTTAACGAAAAAAAAGCTATTATGTGTAAAATAATTGGAAGCCTATCTTTAGCACCTTTTAGATAAATTGTATTTTGTGACATCAGCTGTTCGGATGTAATTTGCGATTAGATCTAATTTAATGATTTACTGAGTTTAGTAAAACATTGGCAGGGGTTTGTTTTTTTGTTTGTTTTTTTTTTTTTTTTTTTTTTTCTTCATTGGACATGAAATAAGACCTGGATGTTACAAACAATTTGTTTCAAATAAAGGCTGTTCTTTTCAGTCCTTAAATGTATGATTCTTTCCACAAAAAAAAATATTATGCAACACAACTGTTTTCAGCGTTGATGAAAAATGTTAGTTGAACAGCAAATCAGCATATTAAAATGATTTCTGAAGCATCACATGACACTGAAGACAATCAGCTTTGCCATCACAGGAAAAAATTAATTTTAAAGGAAATATTAAAATAAAATAAAAAATGTTTTTGGTATTTCACAATATTACTGTTTTACTGTATTTTTGATCAAATAAATGCTGCCTTTGTGAGCATAAGAGACTAATTTTACCGGCTCAATTCACAATTTTTTTTAACAATAATTTTTTACAGAAACGAGAATATGGAGTTTTCAGTGCAGTTTTTTTTTTTTTTTTTTATGCTTCACTGACTTTGAGATTTACCCAAATATCACTCATTAATTTCTGTACCTGGCTGGTTATAGAACATCAACATATTTCAGAGGATATAAACATTCTGTGAGATGTTGTGACGTAGCATCATTCGTGACCACCCCTCCCTTTGCAGGTCTCCCCCAGGTGCGATTCCTTTGTGGGGCTGTTGAGGTAATAAAGAGAGAGTGTTGGATGTTTAAAGCATCGGGGGGCTGTATCTGAGCCGACAGCAGCTGCCACTCAAACTGGCCTGGGCCATTTCAATCCACAAGAGTCAGGTGAGCTCTGCTCTCATGTCCCACCATGTCATTATGCATAGGTAGTAAGCTACTGAGTCAAACCTGCATCAAGCTGAATGCATAGAATGAAACCTAATTTTACTAAATTGTGCTGTTGATCTCATTGTTTTGAGCCCTAGAGAAAATGATCATGTGATTTCATTGAAAATGCTATTAAAATGAAATGACGTTGCTCAGGAAGAGAGTTTTTATTTTTCTGTGAACAGATGCTCAGGACTATCGTTTTGGTTTGTGTTTTGACTCATTAACTAGTCCTCATGTTTACCCGTCTTTTCTGACTGTGCCTTCTGCAATGATGAACTGTCAAAGTCATCGCTGTTTAACTCATCAGCTCTCTGGCAAACGTTTGAAAACGTTGCATGTGTCTATGTCCCAGTGCTCACTAGAGGAACTGAGGAAAATCTATTAAATCAATTCTTCAGTATAAGCATGTGGGTCTAAATCTCTCCAGTGTAATATCCTGCAATGTCTTGATTAGGTTTTATTCCTACAACCTAATTTCTATGAAGGACAAATTACTGAATGAAATTCATGGCTGGTATCTTGATTGTTTGGTGTATTTAGGGCATGACTCTGGACTATGTGGAGATCTCTTTGGCACGTGTGTTTGAAAGCGGCCAGGTCATGGGCCCGGAGTCTGGAAGGCCTGCGTGTGATGGACTTTGATCCGCGAGTAGTGCAGGCCAACCAGGACGTGCTGCTCTACTATAAGAGACTGAAGAAAAAGAGGCTCCTCATGCAGGTCATTCCATCCTGGACAATCTCTCTGTTCCTCAGATGACTAATTTTTTAAATTTTTAAAAGATGAATATAAATGATTTTAGAATGGCTTATAAAAGTCCCCCATGAAGCTAAATTACTGGATGATTTTATAGTGTTCAGAATTCAAATTGTCCAATTTCAACAAGGCTTGCGTTGATTTAGCAAGTTTATAATAGGTCTCTGATTGTAGTTTCCTTTTCTTCCCCCAGTCCTCAATGAATGACTTTGTTGGACAGAGCAATAAGGATAATTTCCGTTGGTGACGTGGTGATGTGAGGCTCTCATTTTCATATGCACTGTGTGCATGAATGCATCAGGAACATTAAGTAATTTTTCAATTCATTTAGTCTTTCTTACTGGGTAAATTATGACACCCTGCTTTTCAACAGAGTAATTCTTTTTATAAATGTACCTAAACCAAGTTTTATGTAAACATGCATTTCTTTTAATAAAATGTCTATGGTTTTATACATATGAACTGGCTTGATTATGAAAGTATCAGGTTTACATGCTTTTTATCTGAGCAAAGTTTTAACAGTGTCTTTTGCTTGTGGCAGTGGTTTTCTAATTAAGTGAAATGTTCTTATATTTATAATTTGGTTTTAGTTTAATATTCTGGCTTATTGAGTTTAGACCCAATGTCCTGTAGTTGCATACATTGCAGTTAAAAAAAAAAAAAAAAAGAGAGTATGAATATTTCCCCCCTCATCAACTTCAGTGAGATGCTTTAAAAAAAAAAAAAAAAAATAACATTTATTTGTTAAACTTCCAAAGATGATTATTCTTTGAAAATATATATAATTAATAATCCAGTTATATGTAAGCATATCTGCCAAATATTGGTTCAATCAACTGAAGAACACACTTAATGGGATGTTCTTACTAACTCACAACACTGTTGTGGCAAAATCAAAACAAGGATTGTCTCTTTATCAAAAGGCCAAAGCTATATTACTTTTTCACAGTAACTGAAGATTTTAAATTAAAGCAAGGAGAAACTAGCCACTAAAAATGCAATATCTACTGCCACCCTTTGGGACTTTGTGCAATTGCAATTAGATCTAGTCCATTTAAAAAAAAGGTCCTCTCACATTCAACTACTATATTTTCAGCAGATTTCTCAATATGTAAATATTGTATGATGCTTGTGCTGTACACTTATCTACACTTCTGCAGCTGTAGGTACTGCAGATACTGTAGGGTACTGAGGGGGCCAGACTCTCTTTCTGGATTTATTTAGGCTCTTTTTTTTTTTTTTTTTTTTTTTAAATTAAACAAAGACATTTATAACAGAAGAATTTAGTGTTTATACATTTTAGTTAATACTGTATTAACGTCACCATCTTCTCCTGCATCTTCCTCTGCAATTGTGTGTTCCTTTACAAATAAGAGACAAGCCGCACAAATTTAGTACGGTGATACTACGTAACAAGTTATTATGAATGCACAACTTGAAGACCAAAAAAAAAAAAAAAAAAAATAGGAAATCTTAGTGTTTTATATAACCATTTTAATGTCTTTGCCATGTAAACATTGTCAAGTATTTAAATACAATGATAATATAATTATTTTGTTAAAGGCCAGGCTTTAAATACAACACTATTCTATACAATATTTAACAGGAACTTCTGTTCTTTATTCAGGGGTCCTTGAATGTAACATAAATATAATTCTCTAAGGTGCATAACTTCTCAAATGCGTAAAAACTCTTAAACTTTTGTAGTCATACTTCACCTCATCAGGCTCTCCATATGTGATTATTTCCCTTTCAAAAACCATATTTGTATGCTGTAATTTACACAAAGACAATAAAGTTGCAAGATCTGGCTGAACAAACATGTGCTGGAAATATGAGACGCTAATTTATGATATTCTACTATTGTGAAGGTTTGACTTATGATGAGAGTATTAAATAAGAACGTTATTGGATGTTTGCAATCAATGTCAGTATGAACTTGTTAATATCATAGACTGTGTGGTTAATATCCATGAGTTAAGCCTTCACGATAGTAGGGGCTCACAGTGAAAATGTTATGAGCGCTTTATAAAAACCAACATTGTATCGTTCGTAACAATTTGTTGATCGATTAAATTTATTTTATATATATATATATATATATATATATATATATATATATATATATATATATATATATATATATATATAAGTGTGACTTCAAGGATGAAATTAGGCTACTTAGGGAAGTTGTTTGGCTAGATGATTTATTTGACAATGTTTTGGTTTTTAATTAAATAACTTTATTATTATAGTGGATAAAAATAAAATACGGTAGTGGAACCAATGAGTTCAAAAACAAAGGATCCTTTTTGATGTTACACAAACATGGCAGCTTACGTATGCACGAGATATTGTATAAAAAAATTTAAAGACTCGATTAGATTTATTCAGCGACGGTATCGAGTAAAAACAAAATGGGTAAGTAATGAGGTTCCATTCATTTTCAAAATAAAAGCAAAGTGTCAGTAATAGATAACATAATGTTGTTCCTCTGTATTCCATTAGGCAGCAACAAGGCCTAAGTTTCCAGCCACTGAACTTGCTCTGCACAACTTCGACACAAGCTACAGTAGACAATTAAGGGACCTTTTGGCCCTTTATTCGAGTATGGAGCACTGATCAACAGCTTCTCTTCAGCACCCAATGTAATAATAGATTTAGAAGCTCAATGATGTAAAGACTTCATCAGTATTGACTGTTCCAGAAATGAACTCCATCAATCTTCACAGGACTCCACAACCTCACACAGAGATTAGACAGAGCTGGAACCTGATATAAAATGTCTTGTTTTCCCCCAAGGAGACATCTAGATTTAAACCAGCTAGGTGAGGATTACTAAAAATTCTAATTTCCTTTGTCTTGTCCTAAGTTTATTGTTATATCCTGTTAACTTAGACCTGACAGCAGTTGCATATTTGGATATTATCTTTTGGATGCTACCTCAGTTCTACCTGTACTAGTGCTGGTCGTCCAGCCAGGACACACAATACTGGATCTATGTGCAGCTCCAGGAGGGAAGACTCTTGCTCTCCTGCAGACACATTCAGTCAGTATGTGAACTGCCATATTGCAAACACTCAACAAATTTTAATGGATGAGATACAGATGATATATGCAGGTTTGTTTTTGTTTTTTTAGATTATTTGTGGGCGAATTACCTGTCAGGTTCCCACACAATGAGATTACGCAGGACTCTTCAGAGCTACCTGCCTAAAGAGTTCCTGGATGAAAACAAAATCCACATCACTTCCACTGATGGACAACAGTTAGGCATGACAGAGGAGAAAAGCTTTGACAGAGTTAGTATTGGGCAAAATGTGTGGAAAAGAATGGTCTGTTTTGTGAAGTAAAAGAGAATGCCATGTTATACTAAAAAAACCAAATGTTAGGATTTGAATTGAATCACAATATGATTTGATAAAATTATTATATTTGCAATAGCAGTTAACAAAAATGCAGATTATCATTTCTTACATTCCACTTCATCAAAATATTAAACATCTGAAAACTATTTAATTAATAGCTTTATATGCATAGATGATCTCTTGACCGCATTACAGTTCCATATCACTTCGCATAGTAAAACTGTAATAACGGAAATTACAGGACTAACAACATGACAGATGATTTTCCATAAGTAAATACACATGACATTTCTCACTAGCAAGGTAATAACAGCACTGTTTAGAGACGCTGCTGCAGAACACTGCTGAGGGATGCACAGAGGTAGCCTAATTCACACAAGCTCTCTCTCTATCTCTCTCTCTCTCACATTCTTTCTCTTTCTCTGTGTCTCTTTCTCTCTCACTCTCTTTCTATAACTTCATTAATAACTGCATTAGAATGCTATCAACGGCTCAAGCCTCCATTACCAGCTTTAAAATGATGTTTTAGAACCAGCAAAAGAGGCGTTAGATGAGAGGCAAAAGAAATAATCCTACTCACAATAGCGATTTAAGTACAAAAACCAGACGAATCCCTTTAAATATATTGTCTGATTGATGTCTTGAGGTGTGGTAACCATAGTATAAGCGGAATAATTGACCATTGTATTATTAGAAAAATAATGCATTCTGCTTCGTGTCGTGGCCACATCACCACCTCGCGTGTGCATTAATTTTCTAATAATTTAACGGCCCGTCAATTATTCCTTACATAATGTACATTTATTGTTCATCCTCTATGCCCCGCCTTTCTACAATGCGTCGATTTTTACAAAGCTCATCGTTCTGAAAAGAGAGGTATGCTCTGATTGGCCAGCTTTCCAGTGCATTGTGATTGGCCGAATACCTCAAGCGTGTGACAGAAATGTTACGCCCCTTACTATACTGTGATGCCGTGTGTGCCGAGACAAAAACATTAAAACCTATTATAAACAAGGCATTTGTTGCATTCAGTGGGGACATAATTATAGATTATAATGACAATACCAGCGGTTCTCAATTCCAGTCCTCGCGCCCCCCAGCTCTGCATATTTTGCAAGTTTCTCTTTGTTAACACACCCGATTCAGATAATCAGCTCATTAGAAATGATCTCCGTGCATGAACTGTGTTCCCATTGACATGGTCCCTACACAGTGTTCATTGCTCCCTACTTCCTGAGCAGGGGAAATCTGTTGAAGTTTACTTCACTTCAAAACATTCATTCACGGATTTGCGACGTCTTCACACACGGACAAGTGTGACAACAAATACCTCTGTAAATAAATACAATTTAAATTCCCAACTCTCATACTTCAGTGCTCTTTGAATGGAACATATACGTTCACTTCAAACTGGAATCATGGTGGAATATCCTGTGATGTCCACTTCGCAGGGCACTTACGTTCAAATAGAACAAACATCTGAAGCAATAAGAGAAACATACAAAATGTGCGCCGCGTAAACATAAAACTATCCCTGCATTCCATTCAGAAGGGCTCATCCCTATGCCCTAATCCCTTCAAAGGGTTTACCCTCCGGAGTGAGCACTTCGAATGGTTGAAGGATGTAGGGGAATAAACAACTGTTTCTTGAAGTGCCCTTCTGCGTCATCATCATGTACCCACACAGAGGCGCCGTCATCATGCAAAGAATCTGCGCAAAAGATCATGGGAGCCCAAAGTGTTCATCAGTTGTACCCTTCGAAATCCTTCGTTATGAAGGGCCCTTTGAAGTGGCCAGTTTTGAGCACTTCGGTTTGGAACGACCCTTCAGTATGGCAGCCATGATTGTTTTCACTCTCAAGTGCCCTTCGGAGGGCGATATATCCCGTTTGGAACGCACCGCATGTCTGCATTTGTGATCGGAGAAAAGACAAACAACAAGCGCTGCTCTATACACTGCTCAAAAAAATCCTTTAAATATGTAAATATGTAAATGTACTTACTGTCTGTGAGTCAGAACAGCCGGCATTGTAGCCTTCTCTCCCAGGATCAGGAAACAGTCCTCCATAAAATGCACTGCACACATCTGAATATTTGGGTTGAACTGTTCTGGAACAGTGTAGTAAATACAACTTAACCACTGATTTCTAGTTGTGTCCTCTTTTGGAAGGCCAAACAAAGTAGTTTCGCTTTCACAAGGAAACACACATCGTCTCCACGACATAGCACTGGTGGCATCAGCGAGAATAAAAGTTACACCTTCTTTCTTTGCGTGAACATTTGGGCGTTGTTATACAAATCTTCCCACATCGTGACGTAGACATGGGGGCGTGTTAGAACGAGCCGTTTTGGGGGGGGGGGGTGATTGGCTCTTAACTTTTATAAAAAGAATATCTCTTTGGATTTGAGACTTTAGTCTTTGCGACTTTACAGATCTTCTTTATGCACCAAGAGCTTGTAACACTCCAAAGAGAAAGGAAAAATTTCATATGACCCCTTTAATCATTACTTATTAAAAGCATAAAGAAAATAAATAGAGACAATATTACATCGCTGAATTTTAAAAATGAAATAACATTTTATGGATAAGGTATAATATAGATTTGTATATTTATTTATATTATATTTATTTATAATGTTTTTTTTATATATATATTATTCAGGCATTAACTCAGTTTAATGTTGTTTTACTAATTTACTGAGGTGCCATTATTATTAACTTACAGCAATGTAATGAAAAGATGATACTTAGGCGGAGGATTAAAAAAT
This sequence comes from allo-octoploid hybrid of Carassius auratus x Cyprinus carpio, assembly GCA_024542945.1. Lineage (NCBI taxonomy): Eukaryota > Metazoa > Chordata > Actinopteri > Cypriniformes > allo-octoploid hybrid of Carassius auratus x Cyprinus carpio. Next base: position 9,141,501 of record CM044992.1, on the reverse strand, counting down.
ATTCATTAGTCACCAGTAGGTACCATATTTGTTCTAATATAGTAACAGATAAAAGTACATATGTGACGATGTTTCAGCAACAGCTCCAGCTCTCCGATGTGCAATATACGTCAGCATCTGAATTCGCTCACTTTATTTTGTTCCCTCCTTTCTGATATAGTGCACTCAACTCCATTACACTATGTAGGAGTTAGTGAAAGAGTGAGCGTTTTCAGTCACAGCAAACAGTATGTACACTACTTTTTTTGTAAACAATGTTACAAAAGATTTCTATTTTAAATAAATGCTTTCTTTTGAAAGCATAACTGTTTTCAACATTGATAATAATAAGAAATGTTTCTTGAGCACCAAATAAACATATTAGTATGATTTCTGAAGGATCATGTGACACTAAAGACTGGAGCAATAACTGCTGAAAATTCATCACATGTATAAATAATATTTAAAATTTTTAAATATGTTAAATTATAACAGTTATTTTAAATTATAAAACTATTTCACAATATTATGTTTTTACTGTATTTTTAATCAAATAAATGTGCCCTTGTTGAGACTTATTGCATAAACAGTATAAAGTTTTGCCGACCCCAAACTTTCGAATGGTTATGTTATACTGCTGTTCAAAAATATCTAACATCTGCTATTTGTATGGCTACAGCATGCATCTCTGCAAAATATATGACAGCAGCAGAAATCTGGATATTGTGCCAATACCTTCAGTTCATATCCATCTTTTTACTGGTGCTTGTAGATGTTCCCTGCACCACTGACAGACACTCTACAATGGTGGAAGAGAACAATATTTTTAAGAGGTCCAGGACCAATGAGAGACAGAAACTTCCCCTCTTGCAAACAGAGGTGCTTCTGTAAGTAATTTTTTAAATGGTGCAAAATGCACATCGAGCATCATTAAAAGAATATGCTGACAATTTACTCATCCTTAGGCCATTCAAAATTGTTTTTTTTTTTTGTTTGTTTTGTTTTTTTTATAATCTGAACATATTTGGAGATGTTTAGCATTACATCACTTGCCCACCAATAGATCCTCTGCAGTGAATGTGTGCCATCAAAATGAAAGTCCAAATGGCTGATAACAACATCATAATAATTCACAAGTAATCCACATCACTCCAGTTCATCAGTTTAGGTCTTATGAAGCAAAAATCTGAATGTTTGTAAGAAACAAATCCATCACTAAGAAGTTCTAGCTTCAAAATGCTGATTACAGCTGAAATAGTCTATAATATTTATTTCTCTAGTGAAGAAGTCATCTCATCTGAAACAGGATATACTGTATATAATGAGATATATCAGTGGATTTTGGTGTGAAAGGACAACAGGGGAAGGACTTTGTCAATGGCGGAAGCATAATTAGGGATTATGGAGTGATATTTTGGCAAGAAGCAACAGTTTATGGTTAAAAATACAAATATTCATTTTTGGGTGATCTTTAATAATGCAGTGCAGGTTCAGGATCTCAGATGGTTTGTGCAACGCTTTTCTGACACTTTCCACTTTGCGCCACAGTTAAGTGTAGGGGAGTTGGTTATACCACACCTGTGTGCCAACTTTGGACCAATTTATATGTGTAAATTACACTGAATGAACTAGATGGACATTCAGATATTAGCTTATCTGACATCATCACACGTTTGTGCCTCAGTAGTGCCCCCTAGTGACCAGACATGGAACTTTTCAGCCTATAAGACTGGCATAAACCCACCTTGAAACAATTTACTGTTGTAAATTAAATAGTGAAAAATCATGTCATTATCATTATTTCGTAAATTATGTTATTTGATGATCAGATTTATTAAAGTAAATTATGGTACAAAAAGACCAAAACAGTCTCTGCCCTCCTGTGTAGAACATTGAAAAACTAAAGCCAACATTCATGCTATGATGACAAGTCAACTAAAGTGGAGCATACAGCAATTTTGAAAATGGTTTCGAAAACTGGGAATCTTGTTCACTGTTATTCACATGTTCCCAGGTTTGGACAGTAGGGGGTGTCCACGGACCGTTATAGAACTGACTATTAGCTGTTAAATGCAGTAGGCTGACATTATGTCTTTCAGCATGATTCAAACAGCACTGTGTCTTCCTGTCATGGAGAGGGCTAAAATATGATGATATTCATGTTTTTTACAATTATCTTGAATGTTATATTTATTTATATACACTCACTGGCCACTTTAATTAGGTATGCCTGTTCAATTGCTTGGTAACACAAATATAATCAGGCAATCACATGGCAGCAACTTGATGCATTTAGGCATCTAGATGTGGTAAAGAGGACTTGCTGAAGTTCAAACAGAGCTTCAGAATGGAGAAGAAAAAGGAAATTTAAGTGGTTTTGAACGTGGAATGGTTGTTGGTGCCAGAAGGGCTGGTCTGAGTATTTCAAAAACTGCTGATCTGCTGGGATTTTCACGCACAACCATCTCTAGGGTTTACAGAGAATGGTCCGAAAAAGAAAAAATAGTGAGCGGCAGTTGTGTGGATGAAAATGCCTTGTTGATGTCAGAGGTCAGAGGAGAATGGGCAGACTGGTTAGAGATGATAGAAAGGCAACAGTAACTTAAATAACCACAAGGTATGCAGAATACCATCTCTTAACGCACAACACGTTGAACCCTGAAGCAGATGGGCTACAGCAGCAGAAGACCACACCAGGTGCAGCTCCTGTCAGCTAAGAACAGGAAACTGAGGCTACAATTCACACAGGCTCACCAAAATTGGACAATAGAAGACTGGAAAAATGTTGCCTGGTCTGATGAGTCTCGATTTCTGCTGCGACATTCAGATGGTAGGGTCAGAATTTGGCGTAAAGAACATGAAAGCATAGATCCATCCTGCCTTCTCTCAACAGTTCAGGCTGGTGGTGGTGGTGTAATGGTGTGGGGGATATTTTCTTGGCACATTTGGGCCCCCTTAGTACCAATTGTGCATCGTTTAAACATCACAGCCTACCTGAGTATTGTTGCTGACCATGTCCATCCCTTTATTACTACAGTGTTCCGGTCTTCTGATGGCTACTTCCAGCAGGATAATGCACCATGTCACAAAGCTCAAATCATCTCAGACTGGTTTCTTGAACATGACAATTAGTTCACTTTACTCAAATGGCCTCCACAGTCAACAGATCTCAATCCAATAGAGTAGCTTTGGGATGTGGTGGAACGGGAGATTCACATCATGGATGTGCAGCCAACAAATCTGCAGCAACTGCATGATGCTATCATATCAATATGGACCAAAATCTCTGAGGAATGTTTCCAACACCTTGTTGAGGCAGTTCTGAAGGCAAAAGGGGGTCCATCCCGGTACTAGCAAGGTGTCTTCCTAATAAAGTGGCCAGTGAGTGTATATTAATGGAGCAGCTCATTTGCCTGAAGGATTCACAGAAATGACCATGAACCTCAGTCCTTTAATTTTTTTTTTTTTTTTTTTTTTTTTTTTTATTATTTTGTTAGATGCTGTCTCTAGTCACCATTATTTTTAGGTTTTCATTATTTTTGAATAATTAAAATTTTCATTTAGTCTCTCAGTTAATATGAGGCCTAAAAGCTGAATGCATAATAATTGAATTTTCTTGACAACAGTCTCACGTGGCTGGAAACGGAATCTGGTTGAAATTTCATGTAGCAGCTGCCCACAAACAAATTCATACTGGAAAATTTGAGTTTATCCCTATACAGGCATTTTGATTGAGTATTTGGTAGTGTTTATAATAACATATTCATTATAAGGATAAAGCGTATCCATGAGCAAGACAAGCGATGCTCTTATGAATGCTGTACGGGCTGATGTGTCTGCAGCACTTATACACCTAATGTTTGTGCTCCGAATGTGTCATTTAGATTTGGCATCAGAGGAGTGTTTTGTTATCTGCTAGCATATAAAAGGTTCAATTTTACCCGGTTGTCCATGAACCTTTCGTCTATTCCGGGCAATGTAGCATGAAAAGGTGTGCTCATTTTAAGAAGAGGGGCTGACGAGAGCCATCGACTCCCTGCTATCATTAAGCTGCTCGGAAACTGTTCCATCGGTGCCAGAGTCGAGATTGGCCGAGCAGTCATTTACTCGCTGGCTTCTCGTTGAACATTAAGGACGCAAGAGGATACAAAAATGGGATGCTTTCCCCTCGTTTTCCCCTTCGCCTTTTATTCCACAGATGAGTGCAGATAATTTTCTGTGCGATTGTGAGTGATTACTGTATTACCGCGGTAATATAGGGTTATTTGGGAATGCAAAGAGAATTAATGACACATAAAAACTATTTTTGAATTGACTGCCTCTCTCGGCCGGGATATTTCTCCATGCCTGCATCTTGTGATTACCTAAACGTATTGTAAATATGTGTTTCCTATGGGCTTTTACATAAATTTACATTTTTTAACACTCAGGAGACAGAAGGACCATTAAGAACGAGTTATTTTCATCTATACGTTTTATTCATTACTGACTTTGACACTGCTGAGGATGCTGGCATCTGATCATTTGGAGAGCACCTTGCCAATGATGTAAATCGGATGTAGATCTTTGTAATGACAGAAACATGTTGGGAATATCATCTGGACACTGAGGCCTCATAATGACGGAATCTCAGATGTCCGTAGGTGGGTGAAAGTCATAACGGCTTCCCCTGGAAAAGGCAAGCGTGAGTGTTTTGCGGGGGGAAAAAACTACGTATGATTTAATCACACAGCCCAGTGTTCTTGTTGGAACTTTTGCAAAGTTTATTTCAAAATTTCAGGGCCCCTCCCATTGGTCATACTCATTCCTTTGATTTCCTCATTTGTATCTGAGATAAGTGTACTGATTAATTACTGTCATACCACAGCTAAGAGGATATTTCATCTAAAAGTGAGCTTTCTGTCATCATTTACTCACCCTTACTTTCAACCCCATGTGATCATCTTTGTTCTGCTGAACACAATATATATATATATATATATATATATATATATATATATATATATATATATATATATATATATATATATATAAATATATATATATATATATATATATATATATATATATATATATATATATATATATATATATATATATATATAAATTGATGATGAAAGTCAATGGGGTTTAATGTTGTTTTGGACCTGGACACAAACAGTTCATCAAAATATCTTCTTTTGTGCTCCAGAGAAGAAAGTCATACAAGTTTTGATTAATGACGTGAGATGAGTAAATGATGACAGAACTTTCATTTTTGAGAAGCATAACCTTTTAAATAGCATATTTTCTCTGGCTCAGTAAGTGTCACCCTATGACATAAATTTATCGGGATATTCCACCAAATGAAAACTGAAAAATCTAAATCCAATCTTGAACACAAAATAAGATTTAATTAGAACAAAATAAGTTTTGAAGAATGTTGATAAGTGAGCAGTTTCGTTTCTGATTGACTTCAGTTGTATTTTGTCTCTATAATAGAAGTCAATGGGAACTGAAATTGTTCCACGAAAGAAAGTCAGACATACAGGATTGGACAGACCTTAGTAAATTACCTTAGTAAAACTACCCTTTCAACCTACAGTATGTCATGTTAAACCTTAGAAAGATTATGTTTATATATTTTAAATAATATTTTTATATTTCTCAATTGTTCAATTTATTGCCGTGTTTGTAATGCCAACTGCCTCCAGTCCTGAAACCTTCAAATGTAAGATGCCTTGGATATCAGTAAATCGCTGTACTCCATGTTTGTTGAAATGACCACAAGCTGTAACATTGTATTCACATAAAGGTAACACCTGACCTTAGGCACTACAGTCATAAGATATCTGATTGTTGTAGGTGGTGTGAAGCTCTGGCCTGAGGCATATCCTACCGCTAGGATGTCTGTGGTTCGAGCCGCATATCTGAAGAGCCAAGTATGAGGCCTCAGCGCTCACTCTTCAGACTGTGGATCAAGGGTGGACTTTTTATGATAGGACAGTCAACTTGGGGGCCAGATGTCAAAACCAAGTGTCTGTGCAATTAATTATTTATATTTCATTTTTAAAATTAGATTATAGATATTTCATCATTTAAAATGTAATCCAGGAATAAAATTCTTGCTAATAGAACATTTTTGCTTTTTTAATTTGCAATTTTATCAACATGTAAACATAAATTAATTTACGACACACAAATGTCCTGTGAAATCAGTATTTATCACTTACATAATGCTGCAGTCATTAGTTTGTATTATATGCATATGAAATACACTACCAATCAAAAGTTTGAAATTATTTATTTATTTATTTTTTTCAGTAAAATGATTATACAGTACTTTAAAAAAATAATAATATTTGAATAAAACTGTAATTTACTCCTGTAAAGAGAAAGCTGAAATTTCAGCAGCCATTATTTCAGTCTTTAGTGTCACATGATCCTTCAGGCATCATTCTGATTTGCTCAGTTTGTGCTCAAGAAACGTGTGTAAGCATATTAGAATGATTTCTGATGGGTCGTGTAACACTGGATACTGGAGCAATTACTGCTGAAATTCAACTGTACCCTCACAGAAATAAATGACATTTTATAATATAACCAAATAAAGAATTACATTAAATTGTATTAAGACTTCATAATATTACTATTTTTACATCCGCAAAACCCCCCCTCCCCCAAATTAATTGTCTGTCATTACTGATGCAATGCAGCATTCAGATAATCACAGTTAAATCATTCTGCTGAAGCAGCATTCTACAAACTGTTCCATGATGCTTAGCTTCATGAATTACCGCTCCATACATCTTCCCGCTTAATCTACCATTAAGAAAATAAATCCTCGCAGGCAATGGCCGTTTCAATAGGTTTTTTTTTTTTTTTTTTTTTTTTTTTTGATTGTCTGCTTTCCTTAAGTCTTGCACAGTAGTGAAATGTCTTGCCTAACTCTCAAGTGTCCAGTGGAGACTTAAACCGTATGATTGTGTCCTGCTTTCAGAGAGTGCTGAGCTTCCCTCTGCATGCCCACAATGCCACTCTCCATGTCTGAAAGGTATGTGTAGTGTGGCATTGATGTGTAATTACGTGTGACTGAAACAGCGCCTTGGTGACAGGCTCTAGAGTGCTGCGGTTGGCTTGGGTGAGCTCTCCACAGAAAAAAAAGGGGTTTTCTTTGCACTTAAGAGGATTAAGTGGAGTTGTGATAACAGAGGGATAAAAATAAGAGAATTGAATCAGAAAAGAGAGCTGGGACCAAAGAGGGTGACCTCTCACAACTGAGTTTAAACACCTGTTGTCATCATCACATCATCAATGCTTTCTCAGTCACGCTGCTACTTTTCTCTCTCTCTTAAATATTTTCATTTAAGATATTAAATCACATTGATTTATGTTCAGGTTTAACAGCCGTCTTGGTTTCCAGGAGTTCTTTGATGTGTATCTGAGCAATGTGCTGTTAGAGAGATTTGCCTCAGCTGACAGCTTGGAGAGTATGTGGCAAAATTGCAGTGCCAGCAGGCTAAAAGAATGTTGGGAACAGGATTAGGATCATATTCTGGCTGTGCCTGTCACTTCCTCAATGGGCTGGGGTTCCTTATGGTGGCAGCTTTCATTCCATGCAGCTAAAACCAAAAAGGAGAGCATGAGGGGGAAAATGTTCTGATTGAATGGTACACTGTGATTTTTGTGCTAGCCATACTTGAGGTCCATTTTGTGCCTGGATGTGCCTGTAAAGGACTGTCTGACAGTGACGCCTGATTAAACACTAAGGTAAATTTAGAAACTGCTTAATAATTGAATTTGGATGCTGGGATATTTTTTGGTACAATACCATTTAAAACTCTCCTGTCGTGTTGGGGTGAGTTTGACCAGCAAAATAAATGATAAAAAACTGTCAAATTATGTTTTTGGTTGTTAGTTTTTTGGATCTCTATTACTAGACTTTTGCAGCATTGAAAAAAATGTAAGAAACCCATTTTACCCTCACATGAGTTTGAGAACCAGACATTTAAAGGCAGCTAAAATGTAACGTCTGTGCAGTTAATTTTGAACATAAAAATATGTGGGTCAAATTGACCCCCAACACAATAGAAGTAACATGATATAAATAGATGGGAATTATTACATTTCTCAAATTTATTTATTATTATTATTATTATTATTTCATTTTTGAGTCTCTAACAAGCTACAATAGAAGTTTTCTGTTTTTACATGAATTTTTAATTTTTCAAAGCGTTGATTTTTGGCAAATTGCATAGAAGTCAATGGGCGTCTATTTCGTACGTTGCAGGTCTTATTTCATGAGTCAGTAAATAGAAATTGACCTTGTTGTCACATAATCTGTATCAAACCCCTGGATGCTGTTTGTATTTGCACGTCTCTAGTTAAGGAGGCCTGTCTTGAAACTAGATAATATTGATGCTGTTGACCTGCTTGAAACATTTTACCTGACAAGTTAATTGCTGTTTTGCATAGTTTTTTTCATAATGAAGCATTCTGCTGTCCCATGTGTGTTTTGATCTACTCAAAAGGTTGAATGTTAGAACGCATTACAATCATCTGTATTTAAATATGGCATAAAGCACTTTAAAATGCAGCCCCATCAAGGGCACTGAGAACATGGTGGCAGTGGCATCAAGCCTCTGGTAAAATGCACACAGAGGGGAGATCTTCTTTATGTGAGCAAAGGGCTTATGCATTTTGACAAACCACACTGTTTAAGATATAATAGCAGCATAATCACAGCCCCAGGCTGTAATTCTTCAGCATAATGGCCTGCTTATTCATCTGGGATGGCTTATGTACCCACAACGATTTTATTTCCTAAGATTACCTTGTTTTATTGTCCTCCTCACTCTTGTTTCCTTGTATTTTTTTTTTTTTTCCTGTTGTCCTACCTCCCTGATTTTATCATCACCTTGTTTCTCAGCTACTTCATAAACCCCTTATTCTAACACACTTTACCTTTAATGGAAAAATAAATCAATTTGTATTTGAATAATTGTTTGAAAAACATGTATTTTAATCTTTCAAATTAATTTAGCATGATCGCAGTCTAATTTGGATTTATTTAATGTGGCATGCTGGTGGTAAACAAGAGAAAATAAATATACAGTGTATATTTATAAAGATGTCCAAGCAATGTTTTATTGAAGTTTTATTTGACAAGTTTTTAATTCTACAATTGACATAGGGAAAGATGTGTATACTTCTGGAACACTCTCCACCAGTGTAGGCTACAAATTCATCACTTTGTGTGTTGTTGTGAGTGACTGTATATTGATGTTCACAGTGACAATGAAAGAGTTACAAAGACGACCAGACTGTATTGGTTAAATAATATGGGGGTGATGCAGGTGGGCTGCGCGGCCCACCCAGTTCAATCTTACAAAGGGACAGTTACCAGAATCATCACAGGTTTAAATTCTTCTCAATCTAAAACATAGAACTTTTACATTTGCCTTACCAGTAAACATTTATAGATAGACTTTGTATTATACATATTAAAATACTTTACAAACACAATGAGAGCTCAGCACTGAGAGGAAAAACATGAGCTGAGAGGGGGATAAAGCTGCCGTACATGGAAGTGCTTTGCTTTCCATTTGAAAATCTCTCCTACTGGACTATTCAGCATTTGACTCACTGTTCAGGATTGTTTCCAGTTGCAACATTTATGTGCACTTAAGCACTATCTTTAGAGTATTTTCCCTCTGAGTGTTAATATGGCAATCCCCAATGATATGCATGGTCTATAATTGCATTTCTTCCACTGCCTGAGGCTACATGTAATTAAAAGCTTTGCATATGTAGTCAATGAAATAATTTCCTCATTACCCAACCATCCTAAATTTACTGTGGTTTAATCCTGACCATTAAACAGGTTAGGTTTAATTAATTTATTTAGTTGTGCAAGATTTACATTTACAAGTTGTGTGATGTGTATTTGAGAACCACAATAATTTAATTAAAAGAACGTTGCTTTCAGATTCTGATGTATAGTGCATGCAACTGGCTGAGATCATCTCCAAAAAGTGCTTATATCAAACATCTATGCCCATCCAAAACATATAAATAACACTAAATCTAATCCAGCACCTGCCCGTCTTTTTATGCAAAGCTGACAAATGTAATATCATAATGAAGTAAATGAGAGCTTTATCATTTTATTGTCTATTTAAGCTTCAAAACAACAAGCCCTCTAAATGAGTCTGAGATTTTTAGTCTCAACCTCAAGACACACTTTCCCATACATTTCTGAGGGTTGGCCCTAATTTTAGAAGTCCCGATGGCATGTTGTTAGTGGTAGAGAGATGTTCCCTTGCTCAGGTAGTTTTCAGTCTCCTGCTCAGTTGGGCAGCGTGTCCAGGCCCAGTGATGCCGCGTGCTGCTTTGCCCGCAAGCGTAGGTTCTCAATGCTGGTGGTCTTGCTGTTGTGGCTAGGAAGGCCTCCAGAGGCCTGAAGCAGAGGGCTATTCCAAACCTGTTGCGCATGGTGAGATAGAGACTGATAGTAGGACTGACAGGGGAGGGAGCCCAGGGGCGCTGGCATGTTGACATTCATGCCCAGGTATGGTATAGACGGTGGGGTCGCCATGTCAAAAGATGGATAATGAACCAGGTTGTTGGTAGCTGCCATGTGCTGGCGAAACTGCTCCTGCAGACGGAAGAGGCTGAGCGGAGACGAGGAGTATGAGTGACTCTGAGAGATCCCGCCGGTCACCTCGCTAGAGGAAGATGAGATAGCCGGGGAGCCAAGAGGAGAATCTAAGGACACAAACATGGTTGTCAAGATTTAGATCAAAATTCTTCTTAGTTATTTGCCACTCTCAAAATGTCATTCTGGTATTTCATGCATCCTTTCACACTCTAAAATAAAGGCTCCAAAGGGAATTTATTAGTAGCAAATCCATAAGAAGTATTTTTGGTTCCCCAAAGAACCTTTCAGTGAACAGTTCTCAGAGGAAACATTTTGTTCAAGAACCTTTTTTTAATATGAAGAACCTTTTGTGCAATGGAAAGGTTGCATTTATGTTAAAAGTTCTTGATGGAACCATCAATGTCAATAAGGAACTTTTATTTTTAAGAGTGAGGACAATGAAACTGGAAGAGCAATAGATAGTAAATACGTACCTGGTTTGGGGCTGAGACGTTTGCAAAGAGGGGAAAGGTTTCCAGGTGCTGGTTCTTTCTCAACCTTCAGATCTTCTCTGTGCTGCTTTAGTTCCTCTTCCTTGTCGGTTGCATTGTCCTCTGTGGCCGACTCGCTGCCTGACTGCTCTGCTGATGTCACATTAAGCTCAACGCTAAGTTCTGATCCCAGTGTGTGAGGAGCTGCCTCTGCTTCCATGGATGAGGAAGAAGAGGATGATGAAGGTGGCTGGTTCTCAAGATTTATGCTGGAAGGGGCATCATCCTTATCATTTGTCGGTAGGGGCCCATCTGTTGAGATGTCTTTCTGCTTCTGCAGTTGCTCCTTTTGGAGGCTTCGCTGCTTCTTACGAAACTTCGCACGACGGTTCTTGAACCAAACCTGATGAAAAGACAAGGTGTAGATCCATGATAAATAAACCTATTTGTAGACAATAAAAACCTTCAAAGATATAAAATTGTTCATTTCTCACCTGTACGCGTGCCTCAGGTAGGTTGGTGCACATGGCCAGGCGCTCCCGCATCACAACATCAGGATAGTGCGTTTTCTGAAAGGTCTTCTCCAACGCCTCCAGTTGCTGGGCCGTGAAAGCGGTGCGACTGCGGCGTTGTTTGCGATGTTGAGAGCCGTACCGAGCCTCAAGTATGATATCTTGAAATGTACAGCCGTTGGAAGAGAAAAGACACGGCATATTTAATTCAGTGTACTATCACAATTATTCTGTGTGTTAGAGGGAGGGAGGGAGGGAGGGAGGGAGGGAAAGAGAACGAGAACGCATTTACCAGCCAGTCTCTCCGCGAGGGTGAGCGCGTGAACGGACGGCCGATAGTCAGGCGCGTGCTGCGCCTGTTGCGCCGCCTGTTGATGCAGGTTGTACATGGCGCTCAAGGAGTTCATGGCATGGAGAGAGTATCCGTTCACTCCGTAGTGTTGCATGATTCAAAAAATATCTGCAAAAATTATAATGAGTTTAAACATTGAGCTTTTTCCATTTGTTGAAAACACATTTTTACATTCTAGGGTAATCATAAGAGTTAAAGTCAAAGTTAAAAGTCAGAGATGCTTTCGAACTAAAGTGGCGTTCGTTTGAGGCGGTAACTATAGCAGCAGTATCTTTTTCAATGTATACGATAAATGGACAAAATGTACTGTCGTTATAATTAATTTCGGAAACATGGGCCTCTCAGTTTAAATGTTAGTTTATACATAAAAAAAATAATGGTGCTTCACGATGCCATAGAAGAACATTTTTGTCTAAATGGTTCCATAAAGAACCTTTAACATCTGAAGAACCTTTCTGTTTCACAAAAGGTTCTTTGCGGCGAAAGAAGGTTCTTCAGATTATAAAAAGGTAAGAATGAGATGGTTCCACAAAGAACCATTCAGTCTAAGGTTCTTTAAAGAACCATCTCATTCTTACCTTTTTATAATCTGAAGAACCTTCTTTCGCCACAAAGAACCATCGCTGTGAAGAACCTTTTAAGCACCTTTATTTTTACGAGTGTAGGCTACTTAAGAAATAAATTTATAATTGACAATATAATTATTTTACACTTTTGTGCTATAGGTGCCAAGACTGCGGCTATAAAATTAAAGACAGAGATTTCCTTTAAACGAGTAGTTATAGCTTATATAGACTATAATCAATCAATATAGGTTGTCAGTTTATAGCTAGAGTGTCAAATAGCGCTTTTAGAAATCCGCTTATATGAGCGGAACTGTGTTCATTAATATCCAATTATTGTTTTGTCCAATCCATTAATCATACACAAGGAATTAATTGGTGCAATTATCACTTGTTTACCTAATGAACTCCGATTTATGCTTACTACATTAGATATATAATTTCATAGCCAAATTACCGTAGCAAATCCTTTAAAAACAGTTGTCAACGAAACATTGATTGATTTTTTTAGATCTACTTTAAGAAATCAACGAATTTGTCGATACCGACTGCATTATACTAGTTCTATCATCGAAATTTAATTTCACTCATAATTTCATTCATATGCTAGGCCTACTTATAGAACTTGGAAAGCCGATGTGTATGGATACATTGTAAAACGTAATATTTACAATTGCACGGGATGCTATTAATTTAAAAATGAGGTTTAATGTCCTGCTTCTCTAGTCATTTTTCACAGCCGATTTAAGATTTTCATAGATAAAAATGAAAGGCTCCAGGACACGATTAGATATGTAGAGGTGGTTGACAGGCACGAATATCTCCGAGGCTAATGCACTGCGCATTATTAAGAGAGAAAGTATGCTCCCGCACGTGGCGGGTGTCCAGGGACTTGTAACAGCCTCGAGTTTTAAACTAAATTGCATTTACAACCAGCACTTAAATTGCTCGTTATTTACTTCGATTTGTAGCCTACATGAAATTAATGAACGAAATGTCTAAAACATGCATCATTCATCTAAATCAAATTACATTTAAATATCTATTACAATTTGAAGTTATGGGCAAATTTTTGAGTAGTGCTGTATCAATAATAAATATAACAATAATAAATATTATTATATAATTATGTGTCATTATTATATAGCCTAATAATAATTCTTTGGAAAACATTATGTAGCCTATTTCGAATTGTGACAACTTGTGTATGTTAGTCTATATTTGTTTCATGATAATTCAGTGTCGTTTTAATGAGACTAATTCAAATTCAAAAATAATTTCCGTAGCTTAATGGTAGCCTACATTATTTAGATCAACCAGTTATTGTTAATATTTTAGTAACCTAATAATTAGTAAATTACTAGTAAATTGTGTGACCTATTTTGTTGTTGTTTTTTGTTGTTGTTATTATTTCTGCATTTAGGCTAATCTTGTTGTGTCAATTATAAATTAGTCTAGGCTATATAATTTTATTTATTAATTTTTTTTATTTATTTATTTATTTATTTTTTTTTTTTTTTAGATAATTGTATTTCATGATCATCTTATGCAGTTTTGTAACTGGTTTTAACAAATACAGGACTTAGGGAAGGATGTTTGTTTGGAGATCTTGTTTAAAGGTTTTGTATGTGTGCTATCTTTATCTGTTATAGGCCACCGAAACGCTTTTAAGTCAGCACACCGTCTGAATGTGATCAGAGGGCAAGAGGGAATAGTTTAATTCGCATGGACAGAAGGTGCTTTGCTAAACATTTACTTTTCTCCCCCAAGTAGCCTATTTGAATTGAATGGGGTCCGTTTCTTTCCCTCCCTTCTCTCGCGGCCCCTTATCCCATCGCCCCAGGGCCACGTTTTGGCTGAGATGTATGGCTTCTCTGCGGGTAAAATATGCATGTTGATCCCCATTTGGGTCCCCGTCTAATGAAAGTGCAAATAGGTTTCGACTGTGGAGACCTCCATTTATCATCACCGCTGACACGGACGTACAGTGAGCTTACATGTGTGCGCGTGGCTTCAAGAAATACTTGCATGTGTATTCCCGGCAATATGTGTCTAAAGAGATGTGTTACCGGCCTATATCAACTTACGTTTTCTGGTTTTCAATTATTGTCATTCCATTCAAATGTATATGGATGTTTGACAAAATAATAATAATAATAATAAAACAAAGAATACACACTTTTTAAAATAGTAGGCCTAATAAAAACCGAAAACAACTGTCCAGCGATCAAATAGTGATTTAGTACGATCAGATAATATCGCAGTAATAATAGGCCAAACACGAATAATATATGATTTACCATTCATGTTTGTGATATATTTGTTTAAGCGAACTTTGCTAAACGTCAAAATTTTGCCACAGGCCAACTAATATTTAGTACAAAGGGCAGCTTATTTTAATATTGTGTCTCGCTGCTATAGTCTGTTCATCCGCCCGTTACTGCTGCGGGCAGCGTGACACTCCATGCTTCGATTATTAAAACCTCATTATGCAAATAGTGCAACTTTTTATCCGACTAAATTAGAAAAAAATGTTAGCGTTAAAAACCCATTTGACCCGGGGACACTATTTATCGTGTCTCACATGACATATAAAGGCCTATATATATTGTCACTCATACATTTGAATCCTTCGCTGTCCAAGGCCCACCGCATTTATGTTAAAAGTTAGGTTTATCCTATACCATTTGGCCTATCTCTAAGTTGGCCTATCTCTAGTTTAAATGTATTTTTCCATTTCTGAAGAGAGGAAAATAATAGTTTTAACCCACTTTTAAGGCGCTAATTTAAATTTTAAATTTTAAGCCGAAGGCACCCTGGCGCACGCTTAACATAAACTCTTGAGTTATGTTATGTCTTTGTCACAAATAAGTTTAAGTTATATTTTTTAATTGAGTTTCTTTTGTATCTCAGAAAAAATAACAGTTTTAAATTAAAAGGGTCTATATGAAGAGTAAAGAAAACTTCCAGCATAATTGATTTACTATTATTTAAGCTAAACTATATTTTAGATAGGCTGTTACTAAACCGACACATTTAAATATTTCTGTTATTGGTTTGTTATTTTTTTACGCAAACAATTGCATAAACAAGTCGTTTCTTACCTCAGTCTCGTCCTTTATCCAGTGTCTTGCACTGTCGCTTGATGTTTTGTTGCTCGTAGCCCGGAGTATTTCCCAGATGTCCTTATCGCGTTTCTCAAAGTCTAAGAGCCCATTCAGATGTATCCGCTAAGTATCAATCTACTCCAAATCGTTCCCTTGCGCGCTCTTCTCAGAACAATGAGTCCGTCTATTGACACGCGTTTTGAGGTGGGATTTTAAAGAGCTCCGCGTAACATCAAGGAGGCTTGCTACTGGTCCTTGAAGCTGTCAATCAAAGCTCGACGATATGTTCGGCTGCATGTGGACTCAGAGCCAATTGGCCCTTTACTTGAAGTCTTAAATCACGCACTTGAGAGCACTAATGTTCACTAACAAACACTTTTGCTTATGAACAACAATAGCCTTATGTTATGTGAGAATAAACATAAAATGCTGGCATCGGTATAAAATGTCCAGTTGTGCATATTTGTTTGGTAACGTAAATGTTTTAATGCGTTTTAGGTAAGATCTTTTTTTAAAAAAAGCACCAAAGCATTAGACTAATCATTGAACTAATTTTACATGGATTCATGTATGGATTTTATTGTTTGCTTGATTTTGAGATTTATAGTTTGTTAGAGTCATGCAAGAACACATTTTTTTACTAGCAATAACAGCAGATTTCTAGAAATTTACTAGGCTATATAGAAATAGGTTTTTGCCAAAGTTAGTAAGGAATAAATGCCAAGTATATGACTATTTTTTGAATTGTTCTCATGCATTTACTTTTTTTTTTTGGTACTTCGTGAACATAGGAATATTTCTATAGGGGTCACGGTCCCAAGACTTTTTTTTTAGACAAACGAATATCTCATGCATTGGTTTTGTTTGCTTTTCGGCTTTGTCATGCCACTGCAGGAGAGACTGAAGGGACTTTAGAGATCTCTAATAGATGCCAGGCTACTGCCTTCACAATCTTTCCCGGCCTTGAAGGATTTGGGTGAGGATAAGGGGAGACAAGACGCTATTTCAGCCTCCAAAAAACCTCTGTCTTGAAATGACTGCCGGTAAGAGGATTAAAACAATAATGCCCTTCTCTTCTTGAAGGGTTTTTAGAAAAGATTTCTTCTCCCGGAGCAAAACCGTTTAGGTTGGAATTAAGGGCAGCGCAAAGTAGCCTTTTAATGTAAAGCTTGCATAATTTGTTAAAGATGCTCGCAGAAAGCCAGGGTGAAAATCCCTAACTGAATTTTATCTCTGACCATAGTTATCATCTAGAGGAATTTGAAACCAGTGGAAATTGAATGAAATTTACCTCACATTTTTATTAAAATATTATCGTTTAAAATTATATTGGTGTTATCGACTGTAAAAGGAGTGTTTGTATGTGTTCATGTATGATGATAAACTGGTCCTGAAGTGTTTTATGCTAAACATATAACGTACAGCCTAAATTGTAAAAGAGTTTCTATTTAAATTAATCCTTATAGGCAAATCAAATCACTTTAGTCTGTAGACTAACATTCACGTGAATTGCTCGTATTAATTTCTTAATGTAGAATAATGATGAATTTTAAACTATTATAAATTGTCGGAGCAGATAAAATATGAAACAATATGTTCCCGTTCTTTTCTGCTTATATTATAATTTCCAGATATTTTAACCACGCACCAAAAGACCAAAGGAAATAAGTCATAGAGAACTATTTGATGAATAATAATAAAATAATAATAATAATAAAAATCCAAATTGGTAATATTTGTATAGATTATGTGTGTGTGTGTGTGTGTGTGTGTGTGTGTGTGTGTGTGTGTGTGTGTGTGTGTGTGTGTGTAGCCTATATATATTAACTTTATGGAACCAAACCTGTCCTTTTTTCATTCTTTCTCCCCACTTGGTTGTTTTTTTATGAGCCGAGAAAGAATGAGGATTAACTTGTGAACCGATGGAAATGAGAACTTTAACGGGATGTAAATCTGGGCAATGTCCCTTTGTGAGGAGCGTTTCTAAAGCAATTAAGTGGGAAAGAATTCCTCTCAGCTCCTCTTCCTTAAATCTGCTTAAACGAGGACTACTGTCCAGCATATCTGAGGGCTTTAAATGCCTTACATTTAAAGTGCCACAGAGAGAACCCCACATTTAGAGCTGCAAAAGGAGCCCTCGGCCCAGTTTTACTCAAAGTATTTGAGATTGATTTCCCCCCTCTCCTGCCCTTTCGTGTGGTTATCACGTTTCCTTAACGGTGCCACATGCTAGTTATATTACTTTAGCAATTTATAACAGTGGTAAAAACAGCATTGCAATGTAAAGTCCCCGCGATGCTAATGATGATTTATTCGAAATCTATCATTGAATTTATTAATAAACCGATTTCTCTCAAAATCATTTTATTAAGAGCGAATCCGCTGCCTTTTATAAAACGAGGGATGATATCTTATAAAACGAGTCAATCATATCGCTGGCTTTTATTTACACATATGCATTTCAGATTCACTCTTAGCTTTACTAGAAAAAAAAAAAAAATGAAATAAAGCATTCGGTGTCACAGCACAAGATGGTTATCAGCTAATTGACCTAATGATGTTTCTGCAACTTCATGAATACATTACGTCTGCAATCCGCAAAGCTGTAGCCTCTCAGGCTCAATCCAAGGGTATTTCAGCATCTGTTCTTCCCAGAGCAATTAATCATTTTGATGTATGGTTTAAAATCGACTGCTTCCAGGAGACCTTTTTGACAAGAATAACAAAGCAATTTGCCAAGAGCCATCTCTTTGACACATTATTAGCAGCATCTTAAACCCCCTTTTATTTTTTTATTTTATTATTATTATTATTATTATTATTATTATTATTATTATTTTTTTTTTGCTAAATTAGATACCTGTATTAAAGGGACAGTGCTACTTTTTTAATTTATTTTGATTTCTCCACACAGCTCCACTGATACCTCTGGAAATCGCATAATTTGTGACAAGATCCATAGAATCTTCTTAACAAATCCCCATGCTAAAAGTTTTTGACCTGTCAGTTCTGTCAGAAGCTGTGCCCCTCTATTCTCTCTCATTCTCCATCTCTTTACTGTCTTCAGTCTCTCTTCCCCCTTGTATTTCTTCACTCTCTCTCTCTCTCTCTCTCCCTCGCTCTCCGTCTTACTCACTTTGGCCCGGATCCCCAGCACAAGGGGCCCCATTGTATAGTCCTAATCCAGAAGCAACACAGCTTTAGCGACATGGAGAGATAAAAGGCCCATCAAGCCCACAACTTTATGGGGGCAAATCTCTACCAAATCCCTCGCTTTATCTAAACAAAAGCCCCTCTCTTCTAATCCACCTTCACCAAAAAAAAAATAAAAAGAAAGGAAAAAACAAGAGGCACAAAAAAAAAATCTCAGAGTTGAGTTGAACTGTGAGTTAAGAATCAGTAGTCATTTTACTAAAGAAACTAACAGCTTCTGACAAGCTTCTGCAACTGACATAAGTAAAAATGAAGCCTATGGACATAGTATTGAGATAGACGGTTGAATAAAAGGTAAAGACAAGTTTTCACATACGGACAGTTTTCATTTATTCTAAAGAGACATTTATACTAAAATGATAAGTTATATTTGATTTATTTATTTTTAATGACTATCTTATTGGTGTAAGTCTGTCAATCAATAACATTTTAATGATAACTGTCAAGTCCTCATTACAAACTTAATTCAGCAGAATGGAGTTCAAATGTCATTTCATTATTAAATACCTCAATACTTATATGACAATTTATAATTATTTTTATTATTTTTAATATAATTTAATTTAAATTAAGAATTTTCCACTTTGTTGTGATAATGCCTTTTATAATAGGGTGCTTTGATTATTTCAATAGACTGGACTCAGATGAGATCATTATTTTCAGTATGGGTGCTGTTGGCTATAATTGAATAATTAAGGGGATAAAGTGGCTGCTCTTCCTCTTTAGAGCTTTGATGACTATTGAGTGAAAGAAGCAGCTTCTAATACAAACACAACAAACAGCAACCTGCATGAAGTTGCCATCTCATTTTATAATGTCTACCTTCAGGGATATTTATATATCTGTGGAGAAGCTAGAAGACACATCTTTTCTGTTTCACAGTGGCTTTTAAAAGCAGATTTTGCCTGAGAGCATTATCCTAGTTAAAGCTAACTGCCAGAGGCATGAGCATTTTAAGGCACCCAGTCAGTTTGATTATATTGATGAGCTGACATTCTGATTTTTCAGCATGCAGTAGACAGCTGTAGTGTGGGTTTGGTGGCATTCACAGATCACCACAGATATGTACGATTAGTTGATCAGCCCCTGCTGCTAAAAGGGATTGGTGCACACTCTTAATTCAAGCAAAGTCCTTTTTTCAGATAAAAGGTTGGTTCAGAAGTTGCAAATCTGCCCCTGACGACAATACGCATCCCATTAACTCCTTGCCCCTGAGTATAGATTGCTCTCCATTGCACGACTACAACATCTGTCTTTACTTTGGTAAATCCCTCTGTATCAGCTCTGGGCTTTGTACTATCAGTCAGTAATCTGGCTCTCAGCACTCTATGCGTATTGAGGCACTTTGGCGAAGTGGTTTAAAACATGACCAAGGAATCGAAATAAGCGGACTCCCTGCTTCTGACTTTAGTTTTCATCATCCTCTCAATGAGTAGCTTTAAGAGGATACCTGAAAAGAACCGTTGGCACCTCAACCATAAGTACCCACATTGGATCTGGGCTTGGCGGTCTTATCCTTTAAGAAATTAAATAGTCTCATAACCTGTTTCGTGAGTGTATCTTTGCTGTTGTAGATGATGAGAAGCAATCGAGCCGGCAGGAGGGCCAATGACTCTCAGGTGCCTGTTGTCCACACAATCGGTTTTAACGTGTCTCTGACCGAGCGAGTAGACAGTGACTATGAGCTGTTTGCGTCATCAACGTGTTACATTACATAGTGCGCAGATTACATCATCTGTAAAATAGCTAGCTAACTGCTGGACCTTGGCTAAGTGCTCCAACAATGCAGTTTTCTTTGATGAGCTCTTCACAGGGGTCCCCATTTAGACCTTATGGCAGCATCTCCCTTTGGCACCCACACCTTAACGGAGCTAATACTCTTTTAATAGCGTAAACAGAGAGAACAATTGACTCATTAGAGATTCAACTAGGCAAATCCACCACAATCTATTGAAAAAACTGGAGAGGGTGGCTCAAGCATTAGCAGAACCTGGAAAGCCCAGATTTGAGTCTTCTGATAACAGTAATACTTCCTCTTCACCATTCACTCCCAATGCGTAGTCTGAACCATCTCCGTACAGGATTACCTGGCCCCACTGTAAAATGTTTTTTTTTTTTTTTTTTTTTGCAGTATGGCTGCCTGATGCTTAGCCTCCCACAATAAGTATAAATCCTCTTTTTCTGTGGGAATTACGGGAATGAGCATAAGGGATTGTGTTATTGTTGACCCATAATCTGGTTTTAACTCCTTGTTTTACAAATGGCCCTTTTAAAAAGCTTTTCCAATGCTCTTGGCATTGTTAACACTCCTGGTCTGCATTTCCCTTACATCTTGATTCAGATCATTATTTGACTTGTACTATAAATGTCTACCGCTTTAAACCAGAATCCCTGCATTCTGCTCCATTGCACTGAGAAGTGAAAGAAAGATTTTTTTTGTATTAATTAAACAATTCTTAAATAAAATCTTTGTTTAGTTCTAGGATGTGTCATAGTATGCAGCAATGTTTGCATGAATTCTGTCATTATTTACTCACCCTCATGTCGTTCCAAACCTATATGACTGTCCTTCTTCTGTGGAACACAAAGAGAGAAATTCTGAATTTTTGGGGTCCAACTGACTTTTACTGTATGGTAAAAAAACAAAAAAAACAAACACGGAGACATTTTTAAAATAAAGCATGATGGCGAGTACATGATGACAGAATTTACATTTTTGGCTGAACTAAAATGGTTTAAACATTAATGGAGACTTTCTTATCACTGTCTAACATGTTTAAGAGTCCTGCTATTGCCGTGTGCCTATAAACATAATATCCAAAACATAAAGCCATATATTTAGTTTCAGACATGTTTATATCATTCTTAAACTATAACTGCATGCATAAGAACATTTCCTTATTTAAACTGGAATGCATGTCATCTGTGCAAACTCTACTATATCTGACATCTAGCACTGTGAGAAATCACATATAATTAGCTAATTTGAAAACAAAATTGCATTTTTTTTTTTTTTTGCAAGAACCAAGAATCTTTTCCTTTGAGGCCCATTGACTCCAGCCAGAGCTATTTAGCAGTAATCAAGATGTCTAAATAGACTTTCAATGAGAGTAATGCTATAGAAAACCTCTCATCTCTTTCTTATTAAGCTAATTTGCTTGAGACGATTGGAAAAGATAATATTGGCCAAAAAGACTCCACATTAGAGGGTTTAAATGGCCTAAAGAGAAATGATCAATGCTCATATAAGGGAATTAAAGCATTTATTTCTAGGCTAATTGTTGATTTCACCCTTGACCTTGCTTAATTTCGCAATCAAGTGCTGTTTTTGTGATTGTGTGCATTTGATGGTCTAGATTTCTATTTTTTAGTCTGGTTACACTTTATTTTATGGTGATGTTGCGGAAGTGCAATTAAACAGTACTGAGTAATATTAACTACATGTACTTTCTAGGGTTAAGGTTAGGTTTTGGGTTTGAGTTAGTTGCTTGTAATTATGCATATTTTATTGTTATTACTATAGTAAGTACATAAATACGTCACCTTAAAAAAAGTGTTAACTTTAGTATTTTAAAACTCTTGCAGCTTCACAAACTGTAACAGATGCGGAGTGGCATGTGCTACTGTCACTGTAACCAATAGTCAATGAACGTTGGTAATCAGTCATCGGGGAACTGGCACAGCTGTGCCTTCAGCCCCGTCCACACCAATGCACTCGGCACTGATCCAGAGCCTGACTGGTGGAGATCACCGTGTCCAAGGAACCTCCTCTATCTGCATCTGTCCCTGAGGCCCACTTCTTATTTCTTCTCCCTGTGATGGTGAACAGAGTCTTGCTGGGCCCAACTGCCCGTGTAAAAAGGTGGGCTGGTCCATCCCAGTGGGGTGGGAATGAAGTGACAGTCCCCTTGAGCTTCTGAGAGCTTGTCAAGGCCTTGTTAGCTCCTCCATCTCCCCATTGCCTCCTGCTCCTCTTCCCTGGTAATCCTCCAACACTCTTCCCCAGCAGGGAGGAGACGTAAGGACAGAGGAAGGGGTAGAATTAATGGACATGTTTGTTTACCTATTTGTCCTTGACATGATCAATTGATCAGGAGGCTAATTCACTGCCTCCGTAGGATCATTAAATTTCCATTTAAATTGCAAATGGATTTCTCCCCAACCTCCCCAGACCTCCACCTCTATTTATGTACTCGCATACGCACTTCTGTATGTTTTTTTCCTGTTACTGCCTGTATTGCTGTTTAATGAAGAGGGCTAAGTTAAAAAAAAAATAAAGGTTCCAAATGGGAGTTTTCACAGCAATGCTATGGAAAAACAATACTGTGTTTCCCAAATAACCTTTCAGTGAACATTTATTAAAAGAACATTTTTTTTCTTAGTGTGAAGATCATTTAAAAAATCCAAAGAACCTTTTTCCACTAAAGAACCTTTTGTTCAGTAGAAAGTTTCCATGAATGTTCTGGAACCATGCCGATAAAAAAAACTTTATTTTTTAAGTGTAGCTTGCAAAATGTGGGCCAGTTGATTGAAATGTGCCATTTGCCTTTACTATTTCTCATGTGAATGAAGAGCTTTCCACAATGATAAGAACACTTTGGTACTGTGCCCAAATTCACAAACCTTAAAAGACATCTTTTGTGTGTGTGTGTGTATGTCCATAATGTATTGTCATCTCTCTTTTTTCATTTAACAAAACATCCTTCAGGAAGAGGGACAGCGAACAGATCTGTTCAACTCATTTGAAAACATCAGTGGTGATAATTACCCGTATCATGAAGATGTCAGTCACTTAACTGGCAGTTAATTTGCTTTTCATGGCAACGTCCTCGAATACTCACACACACATATACATCTAAGTCATTTATAGTGCATTGAGAGGAAAATGTGTTAATTCCTCTATGGAAAAGCCCTGTGATTAAACAGCACTACAGAGATTACAATGAATGATTACAGCTTTATATTTGAGCGATGAAGAGCCTACTTTCCCAGAGGGGACATAGAATTAATTAAATAAGTCCCTAATTTGAGAGGAATAAATGCTAAATTTTAGTGTCTGATTATATTTTTGTTGGTAATGTAAAATACTCTGTATTAGGTGTTCTGTACAATTATGTATATTTGTTTTTAAGTAAAAGTATTTGTTATATTAAGTACAATATGTTCAACATATATACTGTGATTTAAGAAAACACATATAACATTGTCCATGTTTATTTATTTTTTATGATTATTTAAAATAAATAAAATTTAAATAAATAAAATGTTAAAATAAATTGAAATATTAATAATTAAATAAAATATATAATGTATTATTCCTACCTTTTAAAAGTTTGGGGTCTGTATAATTTTTTTATGTTTTTGAAAGTCTTTTTTTCTAAACAAGACTGCAGTTATTTGAAAAGAAAATACAGTAAAAAATATAGTAATATTGTGAAATATATTTACAATTTCAAATAACTGTTCACATTTTAATATATTTTAATATGTAATTTATTTCTGTGATGGCAAAGCTGAATTTTCAGCAGGCATCACTCCAGTCTGCAGTGTCACATGGTCTTTCAGAAATCATTCTAATATGCTGATTTTCTGCTCAGGAAGCATTTATTATTATCATTGTTAAAAACAGTTGCTGCTTAATATTTTTGTGGGAACCATAAATATTTTTCAGGATTATATGATGACTAAAATTAAAAAGAACATCATTTACATGAAATAAATATTTTGTAACATTACAAAATAATTTTTAATTTTGACAATTCAATGCATTCCTGCTGAATAAAATTACTTTTTAATAAAAAAAATAAATACTGACTACAAATGTTTGAATGGTAGTGTAAAAGATATTCATAATGAATATATATATATATATATATATATATATAGTATATTTGTTTATTGTTAAATAAGTGTACTTAATTTATTACTGTTCTTCTAACAAAATTAACAATCAATAGCCTTTGTAACACATGCTATAATTAGATGGTGCATATGCTTTTTCTATGAATGTTTGAACTAAACAATTAAATGTTCATTTCAAGAAATGTAAAGAATGGATGTAATTAAATTCAAGAATGACAGAAGCAGAGTGTAGTGTCAGTTGTTAAAATGTGGTTAAAAAATAGTATGTTTCATATGAGATATTTGAAACCCTATGCATTTAGGAAAACATGCTAATTACCCTCACAATGTGGCAAGGGATCTGGGCTTATTGACCCACACATCTATATCACAGACTGGGTCCTCATCCATAGAGTCATTACCCAATGTTGGTTCTCCGGAGGGTGTGAGTCAGTCATCAGTGCATGTCAGGTGTTTTTCCCGACACTGTCACTTGCCCCCATCTCTGACATATGTTGGCCCTGAGCCAGATAAAGCCATCCCTCATGCACTCTAATGGGACTGATCTGATAACCCTGTAAACCTTCCTCTAATATCCCTTCACCAACACACACCAGTCCGATCGAAGCCTGTAAATTTGATCTCCACCAAGCCTGCCGCTGGGCACAAGCCGTGGCCTCTCCCCTTTCTTTTTTGTTTCAAAGTCCAGCCCTTCCTGACACATCCGTCAGGAACCCTGTTGAACTTTGGCCTCTCCCACTTGGCCCTATTATTGATTTTTTTTTTTCGCCACCTCATCGTGCTCAATCCGGATGAAAGGGGCAAAAGGGAGAATTAGTGAGTGAGACAGGAGGGACTCGGAGGATATGGAGCGATCGATGCCGAGTGATTTTGAGCTTACAGCAGCGGAAAAAAAATGTAGACAGGTAGAAAAAGCTTGAGGCATGACAGATAAGCATTAACAGAGCAGGACTTCAGCCAGTGGACAACCAAAACCAAAAACAGGGTTGAATTTCTAAGATCCATTCTTTGCCTTGGTCAAAAGGTCAGTCATTTCAACAACAACAAGCTGCTGCGAAACCCTGCGAATAAACATGTTCCGTGGTGGTAATACAGATCCCCAATTCCAAGGATGTTTTTCATAAGTGAAGGTGCAAAAGCTTCCCTTGAGGCACAAATCTTACATTGCTTTCCCTCAATGTGCACTTGTTGAATCGCGGGCCGCTTCCGTCAGTCACGTGGCTCAATTGGTCATGGCACCTGCTCAGCTAAATAAAGTTTGTCATGGCACTCCTTGGAGAGCGTGGACTCGCCTGGAAACGTATGCCGGGGAAATGCACCGCACAAGCTGATTAGTGTCATATCGCACTTTCTCTGAGCTCATATTTACCGCCTTGCCACAGTGCCCAGACAACCTGCAGCACAGACTGACCGTGTCCACAAGGAGGAGATGCTCACACTATGTTTGTGTGTGATGAGGGTTACAGGCAGCACGGTTTGGCTTCTCTCTCACCTGATCTGGTTTGGGATTGGCTAAAGCTAAAGATACACATAATAATTTTAAAGGATTTTTTTTTATTATTAGCTGATTAGTGATTTTAATTAGGCAAATTTATTTGTAAAGCATTTTTGTACACAATATTTAAAATGCTTTGGCATAATAAAGAGAATAGACAAGAAAATATGAAAATTTTAATTTAAAAATGGATGAAAAAAGAATGTATAAATATACCTTTTATTCATAAAAAAATCTTATAAGTTATTAGAAAGAAAAATTTTATATACACTATACTTATAAAACTACTTAAATGTATTTATTCCTTTGATTGCAAAGCAGTTGTGCTGCTTAATATTTTTGAGAGACTGTTTTTGTTATTTTTTTAGGATTTCAAAAATAAGGTCAAAAGAACAGCATTTATTTGAAATACTACATATTCACAAAAAAATCCAAAGGGTTTGATTTTCAGGTGAATGATTAAAATTGCTGTTTAGTACCTTATAGACACAGAGCAGCTGAATTTGTGTGCATCTGGAAGATGAGCATCATCTTGTGCATCCTGTGCATCTCATGTGCATCAAGTCACATGCGCATCTGGAAGATGAGTCATTATTAAACAACAAATTTCTTGTTGTTTGCATAAGCCAATGAAAGAGTATGTTCCTGTTTCTTAACTGACCAAATTGCCAATTCGCAAAAAAACAGTGTTGAACGACCCTATGTTGCACTAAGATTTCTTTTTAACCTGATACCATATATTATGTCCAAGGAAATTTGAACTTCGGATTTGGATTGCATAATTGCAGAAAAGAAATGGGGAGGCACTGACCATGCAGTGAATGTTTTCAAACAGCATATGTGTGACATCCAATAAAGTGTAGTCTCTGAACTCCATGAATATCCCAGAGAGAAGTCTAAAGCATGCTACATGCTTAGCAGAGACCCTAATATCTCCAGATCCCTAAGCATGAACTGATAGAGCAGTTTTATGTATGGAGACATGCCTCCATTCCTCATGATTTGTTCCATAAGCCAGTCCTCACACCTCTACAGTCATTCCAACTGTGACTGGATTCTGCAATCTCACCCACCCAGAGCTGTGGATTAATGGGCCCTGGATTTCCTCACACCTCACAGACGTGTCACTGAAGAAGAGACCCACACTGACACTCAATACTAATATCAAAAAAGGCCCTCGTCCTATTGGCCCTCATTAGAGGCCAAATCTATCAAGCTGTGAATTATAAAGACTCTATATAGCGTCGATCAGTTTTGAGTATATGGGTCCTGACAGTACGGGGGGATTCTCTCGCATGCTTAAGGCACTATCAGGCACGGCCCAAAACTGATCGTAATCCTCTTAGCTGTCAGCCTTATTAACCAATCGTCCCATTAGACATGAAAGAGGGGCCTACCAGTTGGAGTAAATCTTCACTGCCATAGTGTACATTTTTATTCCAATTTTTGGACTTCCATCTTGACAGTTGTGTCACAGTCCCTCTGAGAGACATTTGACGTTAATTGCTTTGGCTTCTGCTCTCTTCCTAAATCCTCAGATAAACTGAAATTTAATTTAAATGTCTCCACGTATTTTCTGTCCAGTTATATCTACTGGTTAATTAAATTTTACATTGCTTGCAACAGTATAATGTTTTAATCACATTCAAAGCATGACTGCAAAGTAAAGTGTGTAAATTGAACATGACAGCTGATTGTTTTAAATGAAAGTGCCGTCTCCTCCCTGATGTTCCACCCTTTCCCCTCCTATACTGCTCCCCACACTCTCCCACCCTCTCTAGGGGCAGATCAAGCCCAATCCCCCAGTTCCCTGCTAATTGATATTTAAGTAATTGAGTCAGGCTGGGATTTCCACCGAGAGTTGTGTGTTTTCTGTGGCCCCCTGTCTCCAATGGCTTGAGAATCAAATAGATTTTAAAGCAGCAATTATAAAAGCCCCTGTGTCTAATTCAGAAACACACAGTTTGCATGTGCTGAACTGAAAGGCAACTTTAAGAACTAATGGGGGTTATGGCTGATGTATTCCAGTTCACTCCCAGCAGACACTGGTTTATGGCCTCTGAGACTGAGGGGTGGACGTGTCATATTTAGTTACTTATACATTGAAATTCCTCCACATTTTTTTAAGCCTTGGACAATCACATGCTTCCCATATGTTACCTTGGCTACAGAAAAAATGTTAACTCCTTACTTGGATTTGTCTCAGACTGACTTCCAGTTAAGAGGACTTGATTTGCAAATACAGAAATTCTTAGGACTTAACTTCGACTTTATTGCCATTTGACTTTGAGCTTAAGACAAAAACACGGCCTCTTTTTAGCCTAGTTACACTATGTGCCTGATAAAATGTCCAGTCACAACTAAACTATATATAAATGGCTTCATTTGATATTTTGTTTGATTAGATATTATTATTAGGCTACTAATCGGTTTTACATTGTTTATCACTGTACGAGCTAGTCTTCAGTTATTATTATTTAGATGATTGATATCATTAGCACCAATCTACCATCTGGTGGGGTTCAGACCAACCTGGTAGTCCTTGATCAATAAAGAAACAGGTTTGTCTTGGTAGACCTCTTTGGACCAGCAACAAACTAGTTAACATTCCTAGTTCCAAAAATGTCTAGATATGGCATGCAATTTATGTCAAGCATATTTTACAAAAATAAAGGTTGTTTTTTTGGCATTGAAGGTTCCATGAAGAACCCCCTTCGGAACATTTATTTTTAAGAGTAAAAGGATATATACTTAAATGAAACTTTTCATAATTTTTCCTAAATGAAAACTACTATTTATTTTTTCTTTTGTATTTTTGCAGCAACAAAATTTAATTATAAACCTAAACTCTCCCTTTTTGCCAATGGTCTGCATGTCCCACTTTAACTGAATGTGATTGTGAGTGGAAAAGTCAATGGTCTATGACTATATAATATACATTTAATATTGTTTCAATAAATTTACATGTAGAGGCATTATGGCATTACAAAAAACTTTAGGATTGTTTTGAATTTTTATTTTTATTTTAAATCAGTACTCTATTACTACATTATTGCATCTAATTCAAACTTTAGGGGGTAATTCAGGTAAAGTGGGATGTTATTTCCCATGATTTAGTACAACTTGATTTTTAGTAATGAAACAATGCACATAATGATAGATTTAACATATCTCTGTTCACCCTGTATTGACTGCTCTGGATATAGTTTTTCAAGTCATCCTTATGTGTAGTTAGTCCAAACTTCATACGAATCATAAATTTTGACAAATAAAAACCCTGTAACAAAAAGTTAGTTCCATCATTTCTTAAAATTTATGACTTAACTAAAAACTATAGCAACTGATTGATGAGCTTTAATCATTTGTCAGAGCAGATGGCTCCTAGCTAAATAGCTGTATATTTATTTTCAATTGTCAGATGACTATTATTATGTGGTAGTCACTTCTTAACTGATTACCTCTGGGGAGAGGCTTTAAATTAGATTCTTAGATTAGATTAGATGAAGATGATTAGTAACATCCGGGGCTAGCATGTTGACGTGGATGGGAGAAAAGGGGTTGAATTGTGAGAGTAGCTGGGTAACACACTCACTCCCTCTGGGGAGATTTTATCATTAGACAAGATAAACACTGTGTTTTCCTGACTCAAAACTGTGATAATCCTGACAAATTCCCATGAATCTTGGGTATTAATGATGAATAAGTCTTAAATCCTGGTTTATCTGGCAGCTTTTCCGAGGCTTTGGAAGGAATGCACAAAATAGTGAAAGCCTTTCACAAATGTGCTGAATTTGAAAAACCCCCAGTAAAGCTGTTTTTCCAATGCGGTCTGTTTTTAATCTGAGCTGATAATTGCTATTGGATGAATCTTAAAATTAGGTAGCCTTTACTGAGACTCAACATGCTGTATATCCTGTAATTGTAAATCTGATATTCCACGTCACATCATTAATTCTAAAGGCCTGTTGACACCAAGGATAACTATAATAGTAAAATTTTAACCCTGCAAAACCTACTTTGAGATATTTGATAGCAAACTCCTAAATCCTCTAAATTATCAACATTATCAAAACTTTGCTGAAAAACCTGTTGTACACAATCTGCTACATATCCTCTGCCATCTGAATGTTGTGGTACACAAGTCTCTTTTTACTGTAAAATATATACAGATTTTTAGTAATTAAACATAAGAATACCTTTTAGTAATATTTCAAGATAAACACTATCTGGACTAAACAACTTAGGTTTACTTGATTATCCATAATACATTTTTAGAAGAATGTTCATTGTGAGTATCAAATATGATACAGTACTCATCAAGCTCTCAATTACTCATCAAGCTTTTGAGTCATTTGCATTACATGTTTTGTCCCATGCGATAAAAACTGCAGAGCTAATGAAAAAATAAATCTCATTTTAAGAAAACAAAAATAACGACTTTATTTAACAATTACTCTAAAAAATAAAGTTGTTATTTTTGTTTTCTTCATGTACAAAAAGTATTCTCGTTGCTTCATAATGTTACGGTTGAATCACTGATGGCAGATGGACTATTCTGATGATGATTTTCATACTTTCCTGGACCTTGAAACTGTTTTTTATTTGGCAGTCTATGGGACAGTCTCAAGCCTCCCTTGAGTCAATTTAGTCAATTTATTTTTTTTTTATCCCATTTGGGCATCCATAGTTAAATAGTTATATAAATGGATGGATGGATGAAATGGTGATGCTTGACCAATACATTAACTTAAATTTACTTAGCAGGTGCTTTATCCTAAATGAATTACAAAGGGGCGTAATACAGGCCTAAATGATTAAATGAGGGCTTTAGGATGTGAACTATACAGAGAAAACCAGAGCACTTTTTTACTCCTGTGAGTAGTTATCAGGTTAGATATTATATATAATAAGATACAGTTCATTAAATACATGTTGACCTTTTGTGATAATATGGCCTAATAGTAGGGCATGTTTTCAGATTATATGGGAAAGTTTGATTCAGTCGTTGGAACCAGCCAGCAACCTAAATAGTATATAGGTTATAGCAGTTTTACTGAACCAGGGGGCCGGGGCCCACTAGGGGGCCTCATCATGACTTAAAACAATTCTTAAAATAAGCTAAAATGGCTAAAAATCACAACATTTCTTTTTTCATTCTCATACTCAGTTCCCATTAAATATATATATATATATATATATAGACACAGTGGTTTCATATTTCTGTTACTGTTTACACTTTTGTTGTTTCATGGATTGTTAAGTTTTATAATTGTTGTACTGTTAAAATCATGCTGAAAGTTCTATAAAGCAGTGATCCTCAGTCTTTTTGACTCAAATGTCCCTCTTGTCTACAACAATATTCAAAGGCCACATTCATTTTCCACTTCATCATGAGTTACTTGATAAGGATTTTTTAAAATATGTTTTACTCAATTTTTACCTGATAAAAAAGAAAACACACACACACACACACACACACACACACACATATATATATATATATATATATATATTTTTTTTATTTATTTATTTATTTATATACACAGTATATATATATATATATATATATATATATATATATATATATATATATATATATATATATATATATTTGAGCTTGTATAAGCTTGTCATTATATGGTGTTTTAAAATTGTATTAGTCTACATGACCTTTTCCAGGTCTAGAAATTACACAAATTTAAAATGAAGCTACCTAATATATCCAGGGTTTGGCACCAAATATTATAATTAAAAAGCTGTATTTATTTAATTTAGAATATATAAAACACATATGGACGACTTGACCTAAAGTTACATTTATGAATAATTGTGTAATTGAACTTTTGACTCAAAATCTGAGATACTGAGATACAGCTTTTCACTGTGATAACTAGCCTGTCTCCCTTAACGGCAGTCTGGGAACAATTTAAAATAATAAAATCATTAGCAGAGAATAATGAGTTAGTCACAGTCCAGAAATCACATAAATTGACTGTTCATGATCACTTATTGTTGTGACTGTTCAAATGTTTTTGTCTTTGTATCTATGGTTTCTTGTGTCATCCTTATACGTCCTCATGGAGAAAGGACTAACATTTAAGGGGGGAAGAAGGACACACTGATCTGACTTGGGTTGATCATTGTTACGCACTATGGCTTTTTTTATTTCTGAGACCTTCCATTCAATATGGTGGCTGAGATTTTCCAAATGAACTCCTCCTTGTCCCGTTTTGAGGGAAGAGGGATTCCCTAGGCTAGCACTGAAAAGAGATTAAAGATGCCGTTGAGCGTTAAGCTCTTTAAAGAGGTATCGCCATGCTGTTCGGGCTCCAGTACACTGGGTCACTGACCATGAACCCTGTGGACTCCCAACATGCAATGATAAACCCACATTGAGTTCATGATGAAGAGGATAAAGAAAGTACATGAGGAGACAAGAATATTTCAAAAAATTTAATCAAACATTTACATAAAATCTTTTTTTATAATATATTGGAGATCTTACCAATCATGCAATCACAGCAGTTGAATTGCATATTTTGTCATATTTCAGTTTTATTGTGGAATTACCTTTATGTTATGATTTTATTTTATTATTATAATTTTTTTAGCATTAACACTGAGGCATTTCAGACTACAGCTATATTTCTATTAACATTTTCTGTGACCATTAATGTCATCAGTGTAATTAAATAAATAAATAATAACTGATAAAAATAATATACCTCACATAAGAACAGAAAACCTATAGTTAATTTAGCACAATTATGACTTGGTAAAACAATCAAATTCTTCGCTCTGCTGTAAGCTGGCACTTAAGAAAAGAAAAGATCCTTATCTAGTCAATTCAAAGGCCTGTTCCCATACAGAGAGGATAACAGACAGAGTCCTGGGAATATCAGTGGCTGCCAATTGCAGTAATGGCCTCTAATTCCAAATTAATTCAGTCTAAATGAACTGTCAGGAGAAGATTGATCTGTTGTAAAGGTTGCCTTGATGAGGAGTGTTTTGGGAAAGGGTGATTAGCCACGGAGGGCTGGCTCAACCCACCACTGCCTGAGGCCGGAGCGATGCTGAGGAGCAGCTGTGAGCCCAGTGGATGGAGGAGGGAATGTTTAAGGGGAACGGGCAGAAGAATCAGAAGTCTTATGATTTTAGAGACAAGACACTGATCTACAGAATCTGTAGAGAATATTTTAATGTGTCTGTTTTTGCGTCAGTTGCTTTTCAAGCTGTTTAAAGTTTAACTTTCACACATTGAAATCTTCAATAGGATTAGCTGTTATTAGTTTGGTTTTGGTGAATATTGATTGCATGCGTCATCTGAGCCTCTAAAAATGACTGAGTTTCTTATGCAAGTACAGAAATTTCACATTTATCATAACTCAAACCACAGTTTTAAGGGGTAATACACTTTGTTTTGTGCCCGTTTCTCATTATTACACAAGCTTGACATGAGTCTTGTCCTGTGTCCAGTTCAGGCACAGATTCATCCTTCAGTGCTTGATATTTTCCTGTAGAGCAGAGTATGTGTCTCTTTGTGAAATACATTTAGTAATGATGAATTTTAGTTTTGTCCCGAATCACCCCAAACAAAGTTAAGTTAGAGTAGCACTTAATAGGATGACCTCATAAGTTTGGAAGGTCTTTCGTCTGTTTGTCAAGGGTTAATGACATCCTGGTTTTCACGTTTAACCAGACTTCCTTCTGAGATAAAAGGGATGCATTAAGTAAACAGTTGGGAGATAATATTTTAATCAGACAAACTTTGGGGGAAAAATTCAACAGAGATAGACTCTTATTCAATTAACAAAAAATATGAATGCTGCAATAACATTTCATTGTGCAAAACTAGTTTGCTTCAAAAAAAAAAAAAAAAAAAAAAAAAATGTTCATGCTCTAAATTGATTCCATAGCATTTTATTTATTAGGAAATCCTAATTTTTTGATCCTTGATCCATAGGGTCAGGCCTCTTCCCAATCCTCAGGGATGGGTCGATATGGTTACTATACCACTGAATTCCTACGAGCATAATTATGTTAATCTACACAGCAGGTTGAGCTCCAGTGCTGACACCAGAACTTTAAACCCCACAAGCTTGAAAGAGGCCGGCCTATAAGGTACTGTTTGATGTTCAAATCAATCTCTTTCAAAGTCTATATTAACGGCATGCCTTAAAGTATTGGACACACTCCCAAGTACTGCAATGGCATTAGATCTACTGTCATTAAATTGGCCAGGCCCTTGGAAAAATATGAGAAGCCTCTCAAAAGCCAAAATAGTTAACCTTATTAAGGCATCCGTTTATTTAGAGCGTCTGTTTGTTTGTTTATTTATTTATTTATAGGCCCAGAGTGGAATTTTCTGCTTTGTGAATAAATATAGGCCATAAAAATATTTTCAGAACTGAGCTTTATGCTGAAAAACTCCTTATGATGCAAAGAGGAAAAAATTACGGTCATCATAGTAATGTGCATAAATAAATATCATTTTAATGAAACGGATATAGGAATTTAAGGACCTGGCCGCTACAAATTTCTCTGATGTGCTATAATTTGCATGCAAATAACTTTGAGCACTCACATTCATTATTTTTTGTATAGACTGATTAACTATAGTTTAAATTTTCTCAATCACTTTCTCTATTTTAAAATGTTTTCCTTTCAGTTGCATTACAACATGGCAGAAGTGAGCATTTGTGTGTTTGTATAGTGTTTTTTCCTCACTTTCTATCTCTATAATCTCTATAAACTCGCCTTTTAAACACAACACATTGGAGATTAGAGTGATCATGGCTAAGTATCCGGTCAGAGAAACATGTTACGGGGAGAGATGTTGACGACAACTGATCAACTAATATTCTTTCGTCCATCTGGACTCATGTTTTCTGAAACTGATCTCTGTTAGCTTATTTTGGTGTTTGACTGCACTGTACCATACTAATCCTCACAAGAAAAACACATTTGTTTTGCATAAACAAATATTTATTTTTTGTCACATAATAAAGGAGGTCAGTTTTAAGAATTAACATTACTTCATGCATATACAGTGTGGTCTAAAGGTTTAGACTTGAAACTGAATGGATAATTTTATTATTAGAAATATATCAAAACAAATAAACATAAAATGAACAAGACATAAAAATGTTGCACTATTTCTAGGTCACTAATCAAAGTAAATTTGCCACATTAATCATGTAAATTCCTTTGAAGTTCAGATGTTCTTGTTTCCACTGAAGATGGAAGATGCTCTTATTATCAAATCACATGATCATCTCAATCTGTTACCTACACCGCAAAGTGAGACAGTAACAAAGTACATTAGTATGTGTGCTTGTGGTATAGCTTGCACTAAACTGCAAGACATTTGAGATAATTTAATATTAAGAAATAGTCTTAGTATGGATTTAAATTGAATAAGTTTGAATAAGTATATTTTTAAACCTAAAAGGTAACCTTTTAAGGTAATTGGTTTCCTGAAATGGTTTGAGTTACCTTAACTTGTTGGGTTTTACAGTGTAATATTGTAATGCTGTTCATATAATTTGTAATGAAAAAAATATATATATAAAAGGGAAAATCATTTTCACCGGTCTCATATTTTTATACCCTACTGTTTTTTTGTTGGGAAAAGTAAAAAAAAAAAAAGAATGCTATTTTTATGTCCTGTTTTAAACAGCCCTCATTTTACTTACATTGCCATGTCATTATCATGTAGTTCATTAGTTATTAGCATCAGATCAGCGAGCTGGTGTAAGGGACCTGTGCATCCTGAGAGAATCTGCTCTGTCTCTATTTAATCTGGCTGCCTGGCTGGCTGTAAAGTAACTTTGGACCCTTGATGCACCTCAGGACATATGGTGTCCAATGTCTCATTTCCCTGATGTACCTCCTTGCCGTTTGACATCGCAGAGATTTGACATCGATGAGATCATTAGCAACTTTACTCCCCCGGTTGCCCAGGGCTATAAGCAGATAGACGGCACAATCTCTATGGATTCCCTTCATTTCAGCCCAACGCTGTCCTCGTCCTTCTTCCAGTGTCATCCTCTCTCCATCTCCATCTCCTCTCCCCTCCTCCTCCTCTCATGAGTGGAGTCATTTCCATCCTTAAAGAAACTTATTTCAACCCTCGGCCTCTGTTGCCCTCTCTCTGTGATCAATATCAGGTGGCGATGTCGGCGAGCACCTCAGCAGATTAGATTATCAATAGCATTTAAATACTCCTCATGGATTTAGAATGGATGCTCATTATTTAGTAATGTTTTAGTCTGGCCAGGAGAGATCTTACACGGTTGAGATACACTCAATTATTATTATCATTGTTATTATTATTAATTAACATTATTGGAGTATGTTTTGCAAGAAAGTCTTCAGTCTTTCTACTTCAAAACATCATGTTTAACTTAACATGTTACTTGCTATTTTTTTATAATTATTTGTGAAATGTACTAGCAATTTCTGAGAGAAAATTGTTTCTACAGTTTTTTTTTTTCAGTGTTCCTTAATCTTTTGCACATAACATGTGCTACTCCATTCAACAAAATAAGAGAAATACCATACAAAAGCAGCCTGATTTAATATCATAAAAAAATCTGACATCATCAAATCTTATAATGGGATCATTATTATTTACTTCCCTATAGGTCAATCGTGGTTGTAATGAGTACACTATTAATTATTAGTTTTTGGTGCACATAAAATTTTTCAAATCGAAACGGTATAAGACAACAGGCCCTGAAAAATTTAATTTGAGCTGCCTCAGCGCCTAATACATCTCATCATTAGGTGAAAAAACAACATTCATTGAGAAACGCATCAAATGAGCTGTGACTTCCCCACACCCGAAGCCATAATCCAATTTATATTTTGATTCTGCAAAGCAGCAATGTGATCATTCCATCTTGTTGTGCCACTGAGCCTAATACTTACTTTATGAACATGTTAGTAAAATATTTAAATATAAGATACCTTGTGATTAAAACACAGGAAGTTTTCTTATGGGTAAATATAATATTCTGGGAATTACTGTACAAAAGAAAAATGAGACAAGTCCTGACTTTGGATCTGTTGTCACATGCTGCATCTTTTTCTCTTCAAAGACTGAACGTCTGGCCATCTCACTGTAAAATCACCTGAACTTGGGTTTAACTAATATGTAAAGTGGGCCAGAGCTTAGAAAGGCATGATGTGATTTCGAGGAGTGTCGTCGTTTTGGAAGAGGACTCTTAGAGATCTGAAGCGCCTCCCTCCCTCTTTCTCCTGCTCTAGAGGTTTAGAAACCCAGTGCAATCTCATTCCAAATCCCTCTGATTTCATGACTCTCAGCGAGCTTCTGGAAGGGGGTGTCAGGCGGTGGGTCGACTTTAGGGTGGTGTGCCTTTTCATGGGCTGGAGCTTGTGATTTGTTTGTGGTCCCCTTTAGAAAAAGAGCTTACGAGTTCACCAGAAGAAACACGGGGAGCTAATGTGAAGATTTAGGACTTTCTCTAAGGCTTGGCCTTCCTTAAGCTCTGTCTGCTTGAGCTGTTTGCCGAGGTCCTGCTCCCACTGAGCACGGATTAATACTCCCTCACTCCTATAGTCCGAGTGACCCACCCTCCCCGGCTTCTAGCCACTCCGCTCAAACACGGACATAAACAGTCCTAATCACCCCAGTGCTCTTATCCACATTCTGTTAACTCGCTCCCTATCTTGACTAAGCATCTTCCAGGGGTTATTATTTTCAACAAGCTATATGTATATGGAGAAATAAGATAAATATGTTTTTTTTCAAAGACACAAATCTACAGCATTAGGTGGAGTTGACACAAAGCTTTTGACTGACCATGTGGTCTTTAAGAAGATGTTTGTGAATTAAATTTAAGATAGTGTAAATGCTGTTCTGTCTTAGTGTCAGCAATTCAAATTTATAGGTAATTATTCAGGTAAATTAATAGATTTTTATTTTTATTAATACTTTTATTTACACTGACATAGGGCTATTGAAACATTGTATTATTTTTTTTAAAAAAAGAACAAATAATTTTACATATTTTAGAGATTATGCAAAAGTGATTGAGAAATGTATATGTATATATATATATATATATATATATATATATATATTCATTTTATTCTATCATGAAAATTATTTGATTTGAAGCATAAGATGATCTTTTTCAAATATTGTCTTATTTATATTGATGACTATGATTTAAAACAAAATCTATGTGAAAATATATTTTATATTGTAATTTATGTCAAATTATAAATATGTAAAACATCCAATTATTTAATTATGAAATACTTCTGGTTCTGGTTTCTGACTGATCATTTTTTGCATTTGCATTGTCATAATAATGAGTTTTACATATTATTGAAAACCATATTTTATTAGTTACAACATACATTTTGTGACCATGTATTGTAATGGCACATATAGTTTAGAATTGACTACTGTTGTTCCTCAGTTGAAAGAATTATAGAAGATGCTATCATTCCCAGTCTTTTATTTTACACTGTATTAATGACTTTGTAGAATCTTTGCTAAGCCGTATTCACAAACTTCCATCATCTACCCATTCCCCCCATCCTAACCACCTCAAAAGTAGTTGGCAATGAAACAGAATAACAAACATATTTGGAGCAAAGCAAGAAAAAGAGGATGAGCTTTTTTTTTTTGCCATACCAAAGAGGCTGTCAAAACCCATTATCTAAGTGTCTTTTATCTTCCCATATGCTTTTGTTGCCTAATCAGCTTTGTATCTCCCTAAATCCAGGATTGAGATGGAAAAAAAAAATGGAAGAGCCCATCATGTAGAGGAATGTGTTCCCAGCAGCCTGAGGTGGGGTAGCACGGCTCTGTGGCCAGATGAGGGAATGCAGTCAGAAATAGGACAGGCCACTCGTTAACTCTCCTTGCTGCCAGATCTGATTCTACAGCTGCGCTCTCGGCTCTTGATCCTCTTGGATTTTTCCTTTTTCTCTCTTTTTTTTTTTTACAACAGAAAGGAGGATTGTGGCTTATTCCACCACAATCCACACCGGTGGAGGAGAAGAGGACATATTCAGGATCGAGGCTAGACTTGATCAGGAAATCCCTCACAAT
This sequence comes from allo-octoploid hybrid of Carassius auratus x Cyprinus carpio, assembly GCA_024542945.1. Taxonomy (NCBI): domain Eukaryota; kingdom Metazoa; phylum Chordata; class Actinopteri; order Cypriniformes; species allo-octoploid hybrid of Carassius auratus x Cyprinus carpio. The sequence goes on along the minus strand of CM044992.1, from coordinate 9,102,219 downwards.
AGAACTATTACTCTTATCAGATTTGCATGAGAGGGTTTGTGTTTTTAAAAAGGATGCATTGTAAACGTTTTCCAGCACAGAGGCCCAGCGCTTTTCTCTGCTGTTTGCTAACACGCTGATGTTTTTGTATCGTATGCTATGATAGAGACAAGTGTGGTATCTGACCCAGGAATCATCACAGCTGCATCTCTAACAGATCAATAAGAGTGAAATAACTGGCCACACACACACACACAAACAGCCCCATCAGCTCTCCTCTCATCCACTAATCTATACCAGACAAATTAGCCTAGCAAACAGATCGGGACAGAAAAGATTTACTCTGTGCTGGCTAATTACATCAGCTCATTAAGGGTCTTTAAGAGGCTGTGATTAGAGATGTTTGTTCACACTCTGCATGGTGTGCTTAATGGCTGACAGTTTATCACCCATCTGCCTGAAGCTGAGAGGAGAAACCTATTGGAATTCATCAATATTTAAGAAGCTTGTGTCCTGAAGTCAGAAGAACCATTTGGTGGTAGAGCGTCCTGTGAGTTTAGGGTTGTGAGAGATGCCTGTTAATGTAAGCGCAGACAGAACATCCTTTGTTGTCTCCACATCATAGCAGGTTCCTATGCAAACCTCTACGGCCTTTTCCAAGCTGTGTATGAGTTTAGAGGCTTGCTTTTGAGTTCACATTTTAGGTTCACATCTCACATGGGGCTCTTTTCTGGTGTCCTTGAGAAATAATCTAACCTGGATTTCCAACATGAGCACATATGGTGTTAGGCATCTTAGTATCTCCTTGCCTGTGGAGACTCTTGGGTCTTCAACATTTTTTAGGTTAAGGACCCCTTGGTGGATAGAGAAACAGAGCAGGAAGCCCCTTTTACATGTTGTATAAAACTGAGTGCTACATTGTTTGCCCTCCGATAACAATCTTATTGTTTTACATACTTTACATGCCTTAATGAGATGCTTACATTGCACATCAATTAAAATACTGTAGCAAGTTATATATGTATAAATTTAATGGTATGATTTATTTGTGATACAAAGTCATACACTATCATACAAAAGTTAGAGGTCAGTAGGATATTTTTGAAAGAAATTAATACTTTATTAAGTGAGGATGCAGTAAATTGTTCAAAACTGACAGTAAAGACTTTATGATGTTTCAAAACATTTATATTACGAATAAATGCAGTTCGTTTAAACTTCCTAAATAACCCTGAAAAATAATTGATCAGTTTACACCATAATAATAATAAAAATGTAAAATAAAAAAAAACATTAAGGAGCACAACATTGTTAATAAATATATATATATATATATATATATATATATATATATATATATATATATATATTGAACACCAAATCAGCATATTAGAATGATTTCTGAAGGACCGTGTGACACTGAAGACTGGAGAAAAGTCTGCTGTAAATTCAGCTTCACCATCACAGAAATAAATTACATTTTAAAGTACATTAAAATCAAAAAGAGCAATTTTAAATTTTAAATAAAATATTTCACAATATTACTATCTTTACTATATTATTGTTTTTTTTTTTATCAGATAAATTCAGTCTTGGTGAGTAAGAGACTTCTTCTAAAAACATTTTTAAAAATATAATTTGGGGTCATACCGACCCCAAAATTTTGAATGGTAATGTATATGTTTACATTTGATTGTGTTAATGTTCGGGGTACAGACACACTCTCTCTGTTTAAATCTAGATTAAAAACACACCTCTTTGGCCAAGCATTCAAATAATGCATCTCATAATTTTGGACTGCAGTTATATCTGATCAAATGCGCATTATTATTCTTTAGCTTGGGTTAAACTAGTTAATTTTACTTGGCTGGAACAGCAGCTATGCTTATTATGTCTATATTTGTTTCTCTGTTTTGCCACAGGATTTACATCCCGTGGTAACTAGGATTTACACAAGCTCCAGTCTGGATCCAGAACACCTAAGAAAAGATGATGCCAACTCTTTAGAGGACCTCAGATGATGCTAACCCAGAGACAACATACAGAACTACCACATTTTGCCATAAGTTTGATTGCATAATTGCTGTTAATAGTGTTAATCGTCTGTTTGTTTACGTCTTTTATTGATTTTTCCGAACATTTCTGCCGTATGCACATAAACTGACAGTCACCACTGATAGGCTACTACTAAATATTGTAGAAACTTAATTTTCTGTAAAGTTGCTTTGCAATGATTTGTATCGTAAAAAGCGCTATACAAATAAACTTGAATTGAATTGAATTGATTGTACTTAAAGTGTTAAATTTTATGTTACATTTTTAAATTTTAAAGGTGCTGTATGTAAGATTTTGACTCTACTAAAGCATAAAAACACCATAATATGTTTGCAGATATTTAAGAAACATGCTAAGTTAACATACTTGTTTATCTGAAAAACAATGCTACAGTCAGTTATTCTGCTTTGAAAATGTGCCTTCCGGCCGGAATGTTGGTTTTTGTTTTGGTTTGTGAAAACTGCCCACTGCCAGTTTACCCAATTGTATTTCAGCACCCCGGGTTGCCATTTGGTGAAAAACACAGAGTATTTCATTTTGTTCATCATCAAGTGCACTCGTTCCTGGCAATCTGGCAACCTACGTGTGCATCAAGTCTGAGGAGGAGGGGCCGGGTGAAAAAAAAACCCTCTCCAATATTTTGAATTTGGACTGCTATACCTAGTTCAACTACTCTGTGTCAATCCTACATACAATCGTGGCCAAAAGTTTTGAGAATTACATAAATATTGGAAATTGGAAAAGTTGCTGCTTAAGTTTTTATAATAGCAATTTGCATATACTCCAGAATGTTATGAAGAGTGATCAGATGAATTGCATAGTCCTTCTTTGCCATGAAAATTAACTTAATCCCAAAAAAACCTTTCCACTGCATTTCATTGCTGTCATTAAAGGACCTGCTGAGATCATTTCAGTAATCATCTTGTTAACTCAGGTGAGAATGTTGACGAGCACAAGGCTGGAGATCATTATGTCAGGCTGATTGGGTTAGAATGGCAGACTTGACATGTTAAAAGGAGGGTGATGCTTGAAATCATTGTTCTTCCATTGTTAACCATGGTGACCTGCAAAGAAACGCGTGCAGCCATCATTGCGTTGCATAAAAATGGCTTCACAGGCAAGGATATTGTGGCTACTAAGATTGCACCTAAATCAACAATTTATAGGTTCATCAAGAACTTCAAGGAAAGAGGTTCAATTCTTGTAAAGAAGGCTTCAGGGCGTCCAAGAAAGTCCAGCAAGCGCCAGGATCGTCTCCTAAAGAGGATCCAGCTGCGGGATCGGAGTGCCACCAGTGCAGAGCTTGCTCAGGAATGGCAGCAGGCAGGTGTGAGCTCATCTGCACGCTCAGTGAGGCAAAGACTTTTGGAAGATGGCCTGGTGTCAAGAAGCGCAGCAAAGAAGCCACTTCTCTCCAAAAAAAACATCAGGGACAGATTGATCTTCTGCAGAAAGTATAGTGAATGGACTGCTGAGGACTGGGGCAAAGTCATATTCTCCGATGAAGCCCCTTTCCGATTGTTTGGGGCATCTGTAAAAAGGCTTGTCCGGAGAAGAAAAGGTGAGCGCTACCATCAGTCCTGTGTCATGCCAACAGTAAAGCATCCTGACACCATTCATGTGTGGGGTTGCTTCTCATCCAAGGGAGTGGGCTCACTCACAATTCTGCCCAAAAACACAACCATGAATAAAGAATGGTACCAAAACACCCTCCAACAGCAACTTCTTCCAACAATCCAACAACAGTTTGGTGAAGAGCAATGCATTTTCCAGCACGATGGAGCACTGTGCCATAAGGCAAAAGTGATAACTAAGTGGCTCGGGGACCAGAATGTTGAAATTTTGGGTCCATGGCCTGGAAACTCCCCAGATCTTAATCCCATTGAGAACTTGTGGTCAATCCTCAAGAGGCAGGTGGACAAACAAAAACCCACTAATTCTGACAAACTCCAAGAAGTTATTATGAAAGAATGGGTTGCTATCAGTCAGGATTTGGCCCAGAAGTTGATTGAGAGCATGCCCAGTCGAATTGCAGAGGTCCTGAAAAAGAAGGGCCAACACTGCAAATACTGACTCTTTGCATAAATGTCATGTAATTGTCGATAAAAGCCTTTGAAACGTATGAAGTGCTTGTAATTATATTTCAGTACATCACAGAAACAACTGAAACAAAGATCTAAAAGCAGTTTAGCAGCAAACTTTTTGAAAACTAATATTTATGTAATTCTCAAAACTTTTGGCCATGACTGTACAGCACCTTTAAATTTGTGCTACACAAATGAAGGTACAAACAAAACTGAACCCTATTTACTTTCATTATATTCATTTAAAACATTTTTCTTAAAGAAAAATGCTTTAAAATATTTTCTTTTGAGTTTCACAAAGAAATAGCAAGTCAGGACTTCCGCTTCCGGTCGTATGGCGTGAGCAGAGCGAAGGACCAGCTCCGTGTAAATTGTATTAAATTTGATTTTCCAGTCCATCTAATTTCAAACAAACTGAGCCACAACGTCCGTGATATTAAAATGTCTCAAAGGAAAGGCAGACAATACACGCAGACGACTCTGGAGGTCGAGTCCCACGCTGCCACCGCAGAAAAAAGTGAAGGTGCTAAAGCTAGTGGAGCCGCGGGGCTAACAGAAGAAAGCCCAATCTCACTAGGCAGTTTGCGGGCCGAGCTGAGATCAGAATTTAACTCGTACGGAGATACCATGCGATCATTTCTTAAAACAGAAATAGAGGGCCTTGGCAAAGAAATACGCGACGAGATCTCATCCTTGCGGGAGACGACCAAAGCGGACATGAAGACTATTCGTGACGAGGTAACGGAAAAAGTTGAGAGACTGTTTTCAATGCAGGCAGAAGCAGCTAACATACAGACGGGCATGGAGCAATCCCTCAGCGACACTTCTGACAGGCTCATGGCTCTAGAGAATTCTTGCCAATCTCTTGCTGCTGATCATAAGAAACTTCAGGAAAAATGCATTGATTTGGAGAACAGGAGCCGCCGCCAAAACATCAGGATACTAAACATCCCAGAGGGGTCCGAAAACAACACACCAACTGCGTTTGTGGCCAAGTTTCTGTCTAAAGTGCTTGGTGAAGAAAACTTTGACGGCCCCATCCTTATTGATCGTGCCCACAGAAGCCTTGCCCCAAAACCACGTAAGGGTGAACGGCCCCGACCCATAATCGCCCGGCTTCACTACTACTCGGATAAAGAAAAGATCATGTCCTTGTCCCGGTCCAAAGGCAAGCTGTTCTTCGAGGGAGCACAGGTTCATATCTTCCCCGATATGAGCCCAGAAGTAGGACGACAACGAGCAGCCTTTAATCAAGTGAAGGCCAAACTACGTGACGCTGGAATCCAGTACAGAATGTTTTTCCCGGCCAGGCTGGAGATTACAACCGATGGTTCCAAAATGTCTTTCACCGACCCACAGGCAGTGGAGAGGTTTATTAACAGCAAAAAATCATCATCACTGGAGGAGCATTAAACGTAAAAACATTAATTTGGACACTTGCGTGTGGTAATTCTATGGCCTACACGAACTGAGTAACGGACTCTCAACCAGGTACCCAAAGAATGTGAATCCTTATATCATTTATTTATTTATTTATTTATTTTTAATTTTATTTTTTATTTTATTTTTTATTTTTTTTTACTTATTTGTTCTTTCTTTACTATAAATATATATGTACATGCTTCGGCATGTACATGTGTGTAGTGTATGTGTGTGCATATGTATATATGTATATATATATATGTGTGTGTGTATGTGTGTATATATATATGTATGTATATATAATTTTTTTATTTATTTATTATTATTATAATTTTTTTTTTTTTTTTTTTTTTTTACTATTACTGTTATTTTTGTCTATTTAATTATTATTTTTTTAAAATATTTTTTATATTTACTTGCTTTAAATTTAGGGGAACTCTGGGTTACATTATACATAAGTACTGGCCAAAATATGGTTAAGAAGTTCTGGAAAACGAAATTGATTTAACTTTCTTTTTTGTTTAGGAGCTTAGTGGTAAGTCAAATGTTCACACACCTCTCTGAATGTATAAATAACCTTTCTTTTGGGAATACGCGCTTCCTCTGTAGTTCTGACAGAGTAGCTAGTTCAGGGGAGTTCAGGGTGGGAGCAGGGTTTGTTGTATTTAGGGACTTTGGTTTGTTCTGTGTTTTTACCTGCACTACAATTGAATATAACTTAGATTTTTATTGGAGACTGTCCAAAAAAGCAAAACTGAGTAATTTTTTTTTTTTTTTTTTTTTTTTCCCAACTAAACGGTTATGGCTAAAAATAATATTTTAGACTCATCTAGTCACAAAAACTTGGTCAAAATTATTTCCTGGAATTGTAAAGGACTCAATGGACCTATTAAACGAAGAAATGTACTGACCCATCTTAAAAAATTAGAGATGGATATCGGGTTTTTGCAAGAAACACACTTGAGAGATCAGGATCATAAACGGTTACGAAGTAAATGGATTGGTCAGATATTTCATTCTAATTTTCCTGTAAAAAACAGAGGCACAGCTATAATTATTAGGAAAACAATTCCCTTCTTAGCATCAAAAATAGTATCTGATCCTCGAGGACGATATGTTATTGTCACAGGAAAATTGTACAATAAACCAGTTACTCTAGCTAGTGCATATGCCCCCAATGTTGATGATGAGGCTTTTATTACCTCTTTCTTTACAGCATTACCTAATATGGACTCTCATAAATTGATTATTGGAGGGGATTTTAATCTGGTGTTAGACCCAATAATTGATAGATCATCACAAAAACCATCCAACATATCAAAATCCGCTAAAGCCATTCATACACTCATGAATACCTATAAATTATTTGATCCATTTAGAGTTTTATCTCCCAACACAAGGAAATATTCTTATTTCTCTCCGGTACACCATTCGTTTTCTAGAATAGATTTCTTTCTCAATTGATTATGCAAATTTAACAAACATCAAACATTGTGATTACGAAGCAATTGTGTTATCTGATCATAGTCCAGTATCATTCCACATAGAGATGGGGCATGTCCCGACAACTAAAAAATGGCGGTTTAATAATGCTCTTTTATCGGATGACAAAGTAATAGAAGAACTGCAAAAACAAATTGATATTTTTTTGCATACAAATGATGATCCAGAGATCAAAAGATCCACCTTGTGGGAAACATTTAAAGCATACATGAGGGGCCAGATTATTTGCTTGAATAGCTTGAAAAATAAGCAACTCAACTCAATTTACTTTACACAGCAGAAACGACTAAATTCTTGACACAATTAAGACACAAAAATTGTGAGTATGGGGAAAAAACAGGTAAACTATTAGCCCAGCAAATTAAAGAAGAAGCAGCGTCAAGGTTAATTACAGAGATACGAACGGATTCTGGTCAGACAACAACCAATCCCAAAGTAATAAATGACACATTCAAGAATTTCTATTCTAAATTGTATTCTTCAGAATCCAAAAATGATTCAAACTTAATAAAACAATTCTTTGATAACCTTCAGATACCTACTATAAGTTTAGAAAACAAAAAATTATTAGAACAACCTATTTCAAAATTAGAAATAAAACAAGCTATACAGTGTATGCAAAACTCTAAATGCCCTGGCCCTGATGGTTACAGTGTTGAATTTTACAAGGCTTTTATAGATCAAATTTCAACACTTCTTTTAAGTGTCTATAATGAAGCATTGACTACAAGTTCTCTACCTCCAACATTATACGATGCACGCATCTCTTTAATCCATAAATCTGGCAAGGACCCTCTAGAACCAGGTTCATATAGACCTATAAGCCTTTTGAATCTAGATAACAAAATTTTGGCAAGGATCTTAGCCATGCGTTTGGAAAAGGTCCTTCCAACTGTTGTGTCACCAGACCAAACTGGATTTGTTAAAGACAGGCAGTTGTTTTTTAACATCAGGCGACTATTCAACATTATCTACACTCAAAATCCAAATAAAGATGTATCCGAAATATTGGTCTCACTAGATGCCGAGAAGGCCTTTGACAGGGTCGAGTGGGATTTTCTCTTCTCGGCCCTGTCGAGGTTTGGATTTGGCCCCTACTACATTTCTTTAATTCAGCTACTTTACGCTCAGCCTAAAGCATGTGTTCACACAAATAATATGGACTCTTGCTCTTTTCTTCTTCACCGTTCAACACGACAAGGCTGCCCTTTATCTCCCTTGTTGTTCGCACTGGTCATAGAACCTCTTGCTATTTTGCTGCGCTCTACAGGGGATTATAAGGGGATTGTAAGAGGAGATAAGGAGCATAAAGTGTCCTTATATGCGGACGATCTGCTTCTGTATATTTCAGATCCATCTCTGTCTCTACCAAAAATTATGACCATGCTATCTGACTTCGGGAAAGTATCAGGATATAAAATTAACCTGTCAAAAAGCATATTATTTCCTATCAGCTCTAAGGCAAAAGATCAAGTACATACGCTCACCCCTTTTCCCTTCGCTGTTTCAGACTGTTTTAAATATCTCGGAATAAATATCACGCAAGAAATATCTGGCCTCTTCAGCAAAAACTTTGTGAACCTATATAAACAAACGGAGCAACAGATCGAGAGGTGGTCTAATCTCCCGATCTCTCTCACTGGCCGAATTAATATTATCAGAATGAATGTTTTGCCGAAATATTTATTTTTATTTCAATGTGTTCCAATTTTGATTAATAAGAAATTTTTTTACCAAAATAGATTCTTTAATTGCGTCCTTTATTTGGAATAAAAAGACACCAAGAATTAAAAAATCCTTTTTACAAAGACCCAAACCCATAGGAGGAATGGGATTGCCCAACTTCCGGCTCTATTATTGGTCCTGCAATATTCGATGTATGTCATTTTGGAATGGATCTCTCAATCCTGATTGGGAACAGATGGAAAATCAAGCTTTTTCTCCTAATACACTGAGATCACTGATACATTATACCTCTGATCTTTCTAAATTTAAGGCTCAAAATTCTGTTGTGTCTCACTCACTAAAAATTTGGTCTCAGATTAGAAGACATTTTCAGTGGAATCAATGTTCAGTCCTTACACCAATAACTGGTAATCAAGCACATAAGCTGTTTTCAGGTCAAACATTTCAACAATGGGACCTTAAAGGAGTGCACACAATTATAGACCTCTTCATTGACAAAATTTTTCCAACATTTGAACAATTAATACATAAATTTAATATTGATAACAAGGACTTTTTTAAATACTTGCAAATTCGCAACTTTACTAAAGTAACATTTCCCTCCTTTCCCAATCAGCCTGAAATATGTCCTATGAATAATGTATTATTGAACAACCCACTCAAAAAAGGATCTATTTCTAGAATATATAATTACCTTTCACAGATAGATTGTACAACTACACTTGACCATATAAAGGATGCTTGGAGTGAAGACTTAGGAATAAACATCACAGACGACCAATGGATCGAAGCTCAAGAGCGGGTCCACTCCTCTTCAGTTTGTATCAGACACGGTCTGCTGCAGTTTAAAATCCTGCACCGGTTGCACCTTTCTAAACAAAAACTGTCCAGGATGTTTCCGGGAGCGGACGCCTCTTGTGAACGTTGTGGCTATGCTCCTGCTTCATTATCACACACATTTTGGAACTGTCCCCACATTACCCTCTATTGGTCTAAAATAATTGAGGCTTTGTCAACAATTTTTAATGTTAGACTCCCAGCAGATCCAGTAATGTCACTATTTGGTGTTGTACCTATAGATATACATTTGAACAGCTCACAAATTAATGTATTGTGTTTTGTGATGTTGCTAGCCAGACATCTAATTTTACTAAACTGGAAAAATAAAATTCCTCCTACTCATCAAAACCTTCTTAGAGACGTAATGCAATATTTACAATTAGAAAAAATAAAATATTCTTTAAGGAAGAAAGAACAAACATTTTACTCAATTTGGCAACCTTTTATTAATTATTATAATAAGTAAATTTGGACGGCCCTCCTATTGCTTGATTTGATATATTTTTACTTAATACTTAATGTGTGTGCAGGATTTTTGCTTTGGTTGTTTTTTTGTTTTTTTACGTTTTGTTTTCTGTTTACATTCATAGATATACAAATTGTATATATGTAAGTGATTTGTATAAAACTGTTGGAAAACGGTAATAAAAATAACTGGAAAAAAAAAGAAATAGCAAGTCAAACTAATTGGAACAACATAAGTGTGTGTAAATGATGACAGAATCTTTGTCTCAAAATGTAATTTTTTTTTTTTTTTTTTTTACAAAAATCAAACAATAATTTGTCGGTCTGGCTACAGCGCTGCCTCTGGCTCCCTGTTGAAGACCACTGCTCCAGAAGGTTGGGCCTTGGGTAGACATCTAATCTGAGGCATAAAAAGAAACTATTAGTGTTGTTTTTGCTTAGTTTTGTTTTATGTTTGTAGAGAGTGCATGATGTTGTTAACACCGCTTGGAATGACCAATTCTCTTCAGCAGCTTGAGTGTGTAGTACGCATTGCAAAACAGAGCACACTTATGACAAAACAAGATAGCACACATATGCAGACATAAAGTCACACACATACCAACAGATAAGGATGAGATGTTCATATTTCTGACTGATACCAGACTACCTGTGTTGTCACCATGTGTCCCCAGAGAGAGAGCCCTTCTCTCAGCTCCAGTTACCCACACACCCCCTATACACCCCGCGGCGATGCGTTCCACAATAGAGAACGGAGCGGTTTGGGAAATGGAGGCCATTTATAACTGCCGCATACGCACACAACCCCTGTCCCAACTCACGCCGCATTCGGAGACAAAGCGAGAGCCCCTTCTCCATGCTAATGTCACACAATTACCTTTTAACCGCTCAGACAAACGGCGTGTGGGGGGGAGAAGTGACATCAAATCAAAACTGTCACAGGTGATCGAGTCCAGTCATCGAGAGAGAGCGTCGGCTCGCCGTCTGTCACGCGTGCTTATGGGGGTGCTGGAGGTTGAGGGGAGTGTGTTTGTGTGTGTGATTGGAAATGATAACTGACTGCTAATATCCCCCAACATGTTCATCTCATCAGCTACTAATGTCGCCACAGAACCGGCCCTCAGACACACTGCCATAAATCACCAGACTTCTGGATATCTCCCTTTCTCGCGCGCTCCTGTTTGCTTCCCCCTTTCTATTTCTCTTTCTCTCCAGCTCCGTCTCTTTCTCTGCCATATCTCTCTGGGGCTTGAGCTGGCAAGCATGCAAAATGGAATGCTCTTGACTAATGATATTCAAAAATGATAGGGAAGAGATTGAAAAAGTGCTCCCCCCTGAACCATGCCAAATGTGTACCTACTAAAGCATTGCTTTTTTTTAAAGGAGTTTTAGGGGACACTCTTAAACTGCATATGCAGTCAATGTCAACTTATCTCCCACCCTCCAGTGAGTTGAGTTATTGATGGATTATAGGGATCTTTAAATCTGACAAAGTGGTTTTTAGGGTGTATTAGAATTAAAAACTGCTCAGAATCTCTTAAAATCCAATTTTGCTTCAGCTTAATTAATTGTGATTTACACATCAGGTTTATTCTAAAATGGGCAAATTTCCAGCATCATTTTCTGATGATTCATTGGCAGTAATTCAGTAGTTATGAAATGTTCGGTGGCAGATCGGCTCCTCGCTGGGTCTTTGATGGTGTTGTGAGCTTGAAATAAGTGTCTTTGAGATGGCAGCCAATAACTGGCAAATTACAACGGCATTACCGCACAGCATGTAACCATGCCTACAATGCAGAAAGACAAAGAGTCAGAACCCCTCATTGCGTCATTCGATCTATTTATTGTTAATCATCCACTGTTGTTTAATCTAACTTTAAAATTGATTCATGGACAAATGTCTCTTTAAAATCTCTGAGAGGAATTATGTTGTTGGTCTTATCATTGCTGCTTTTGTGTTGGTAAAAGAAGACTGTAAATGAGAGAGATTTTTAATCAGTCAAAGATGTTCCTACCATTGAGGTGTGTGTGGTTACTCACACATCGGTGAAAGCAAAGCCCTCAGTCTGACAGCAGAGGCCTTACACTGCACCACACGCCCCACAAAGCTGTCACACTCTTAATTGCCTGTGTGACCCTACCTCCTTCCTTGACAGCCTGCTAATTACCCCCTTTGAGTGTGTGTGTGTGTGTGTGTGTGAGGGAGAGAGAAAGAATGAGAGATGAAAATCACTCATAAGCAAGTTTAGTCACAGAAAATAAAGCATTATAGACAAAATTCTGTAGAAATCAGTGAATATTATTTTAAAAGTGACAAAATCAAGTATAAAAAAGTATTTTTAAAAATCTCTCTTTTTAATGGAATATTGATAGAACATACACTAACATTCAAAAGTTCAGTGTCAGTAAGATTTTTTTAAGTAGAAGAAGAAAAATTATACTTCTATTTAACATGCATGCATTAAACTGAAGGTGACTACATTGTTTTGTATATTGTTACATATACAATTTCTATTTCATTTAAATGCTGTTCTTTTAAAGTTCTTTTTATGAAAGAATGCTGAAAAAAATGGATCTCAGTTTCCACAAAAAATAATAAATAAATAAATATTAAGCAAAACAACTGTTTTCAACATTGATAATAATGTTTCTTAAGCACCAGATCAGCATATCGCTGAAGGATCATGTGACTCTGAAGACTGGAGTAAAGGCTGCTGAAAATTCAGCTTCGCCATTACAGAAATAAATGACATTTTAAAGTACATTAAACTAGAAAAAGTTTTTTTTTAAATTTTAATAATATTTCACTTTGTTTATATTTTTAATCAAATAAATGCAGCCTTGGTGAGCACAAGAGACTCCAAACTTGTAAACAGTAGTGTATTTAAGTTTGAGAGACCAAATACTTCCTAAGTTAGCATAATTGTTTGATTTGTTCGTTTTCATCAGACCCTCGTGGTGAGAGTTGTGCATATTGCTCTTTTCAGCAGCAGTCATTACAGATTTACTTCCGTTGTGCCTTTACACAGGCCTTCCCAGGACTTTCCTTTCTGACACTCTCCTCAAACGTGAACAAAAAAAATAAAAATAATAATTAAAGCAGGCAAGGGAAGTTCTAGAAAAGGCCATGCAAATGAAATGCTAATGGCATGCTAATGAGGGCTGAGGGGAGGCAGGTGGTGAGTATAGTTTGGTTAGAGAGCGAGGCAGCGAGGAAGCAGGAAATGGCTGGGTGAGCAGTGAGTATGACTGGTGCCATGCTGAGTGGAGAAACGTTTTGTAGCGAGGGAATGAGAGAGAGAGAGAAAGTGTGGGATGTAGGGAGGAGTGAATGAATCCCCTGTGGGCTAATGAATACTGATTGATTTCCAAATTAAATTTCACAACTGTTCTCTATTTTTTTATTTGTAATTTACTATCTCATTCTATCGCAAACATGGATTTGTTAATTATACTTACAGTTTCAGGTGTCTGATTGTTATTTCTTCACGTTTTGAAACTGGAAAGACATTGTAAGGAAGAAATCTATTACTCAAAACATCATGCTAGTTAAACACCTCATCCACCTGTCACAACCTCATAAATGACAAACAAAGACATAGTTTCCATTTGTCTGGAGCCGCTAATGTTCGTCCCTCCATCTCTGCTGCCAGCTTCATTTCAATCTTAAAACCCTTTACACATTGTTCATTTCAGTGCAGGAGGGAGCACAGGCAGGGTCCATTATTAGACAACAGTGTAAAACAAATGCACAAGGTGTAAGAGAGCGTAATGATGAGGAAAGCAGGAGGGGAAAAACAACAACGTTCAAATACAAGAGGCAATTCTGTTTTGTTTTTGTTTTTTCTTAAACAAAATATTAATGATCTTTCATTTGGCTCTCATCATAAGGAGAAATTGCATTCTATTTCGCAAAGCCTAAGAAAGCACGGGCCTAGGTAATGGGTAATAGGTGTAGAGAGGAGAATGGAGGTGAGGGCCGTGGGGCAGAGAACGTGAGGGAGAGAGTGAGGGGAGAGAAAAAAAGAACGAGAAATATTCCCTGAGAGAAAGGGGGCAGGAAAGGCTGGCTAAGGTGGGAGTGAGAAAAAAAGGAGAGGAGATTGGAAATTGAAATTGATGACATTGAGAGTGACTATGACAGAGACAGGCCCTTTATTCTTTTCTCTTTTTTGAGGAAATCACAGCAGCCAACCTTGCAATGAGGGCAGATCAAGCTAAAATAGGCTGCTGAGTGCTCAGAGAGAGAGAGAGAAAGAGAGAGAGAGAGAGAGAGAGAGAGAGAGAGAGAGAGAGAGAGAGAGGGAGGGAGAGGGAGGAACGGGTAGAGGTGGTTTGGCAGGAAGGGAGCAGACAGAAGTGGAGGACATTAGTGAGTAGATGATGTTGTCAGTGACCGATGTAAATCACAGCGATACATAGTCAACAGACACACTTGGCTGACTGTGAGGGGGCCAGCCGTCAGGACACTGGCACTGACAAATGGAATATTTTCAGAGGACTTAATCAGAGGAAAATAGGTTTCATCTGCACGCCTCCCCGCTCCACCGCCCTCAAAGAGAGAAATGATTGCCTGTCTTTCTCACCCTCGCCTTCCCTCTTCTCTTTTCCTCTCCATCTCACTCACTCGTCAAGCATAACAGTGGAAAGGTTACAGGAGGACTGTGTATGTAGCTGCTTTGGGCCACTGTTTTACGATACAGAATGTGCAGAGGGGCACACACACACATATTCATGTAGATACATCACTTGCACTATGACTGATGGACATCGCTATCTCAAATGACAGAGAGGTAATATCACTGTCTGAGACATGCATCCGATTTTAAACACTTCCACAACTTCATTTGTTCTTGTTTGATGTACCCATACCAGACGAGATCTATACATCAGTGGCAGTGTGACACTCCTGTTTTGCTCTGAACTGGAGAAATATGAATCATATATAATTATCAGATCATTTTTACCCGTAACAAACTTACATTTTTCAATAAGTGACATGGTACTTTTATATTTATTTATTTAATATAATATAATATGACTGAGATATAGCCAAAAGTGGTATGTGTGAACATACACCTTTGGGGTCACAGTATACAGTTACAAATTTACTGTCATCTCATCTCATGATTTAGGTTTTAAGGAGTTCAAATTATTGCAAGTATAGGAAAATAAATTGAAAACATAAATTCATACTCATTGTTCATCTGCAGTATTTTAGTAATTTAGGTGCATCTCATGGTGAGAAAAAAAAAAGTATTGCAATTGTTTATGGTTTCTTCATGATTTAGCATAATTAGTTACTTTTTGTAATAAGGAAAATAATATTGCATGGTGTGTTATTTTTGCAATTATTTTTTTAAGTAATGTTTCCCAACATACTATTTTCACAATTACAGCATAATAGATAACATTTTTTAAAAAAATGGCAGGGCTATAGAAATAGATTAATTGCAATAAAAATAAAAAATAAAAAAATAAAAATTACTCAGAATTTCCAAGTGAAAGGTATGAAACCAACATGTCAAAAAAAAAAAAGGTTGCAAAAAGGATCACCCCCTTGTGTCAATATTTTGTGAATCATCTTTTGCTTTAATTACAGCCTTTAGTCTGTTGGGATTTGTCTCTACTAACTTTGCACATCTAGACTTATTTTAATAATATTTGCAATATTTGCCCACTCTTCTTTGCAGAACTGCTCAAGTTCAGTTCAATTTGATGGTGACAGTTTGTGGACTGATTATCTTTTGACCAAAAACAGGGAAACACATCTAACATGCAATCTAAATATCCCATAACAAACTCATATAACAGAGAGCATTTTGAATGTGTACATAAGAATTAATATTTATATTATTCCTCGTCTTTAAATCCCCCATAGCTTCTTCTAGTGCATGTGAGGCGAGAGAACGGTGTCAAACTAATAATCAACCTAACATTTACAGTACATGGCAAAACCTCACCCCACTTAACCCATAATCATAGGTCATGGGGGTTATGGGTAAGATTTGTGGCTGACTGTATGAGCAGGTTTTAGCATGACAAGTCACCTCTATTAAGCTTTCCACAAGTTTGTTTTTCCATTAGCCAGTGTTCGGTTGAGCATACCGAGACATCTAAACAGCCAGAAAAATGAAGTACATAGCCTGTGTTACTCATACATGCCACAAGTTTACACGCACAAACACACACACAAATAACCATGTACTGCAGATTTGTACATATAAGTGCAATGACACATGCGCACATGCGCACACACACACTCACACACCCTCCCTGTTCGTGGTGCACAGGGCCCAGGTCTCTAAGCCGCAGGTGACCACCGAGCGCTGGATAAACACTAATAAATCTTCCTGCACAGCTCGGCAATCAGTCATCTATCAAAACTTAGTGACAGAGAGAGAGAGAGAGGGAGAGAGAAAGAGAGAGAGAGAGAGAGAGAGAGAGAGAGAGAGAGAGAGAAAATGGAGAGCATGGAGGGGAGGGGTGTCCGTTAACAAGAAAGTATGGAAAGTCACCAAGTGAGTGTGTGTGAGTTTAAGTGTGTACTGTATTGAATTGTTAACTGTCAAAAGTGACCGAATTTTGCACAATTGTAAAGATCTGCACTAATAAGCAAATTTGTGACATGGGCCAAGTGACCATCTGCCATTAAGGCAAATTGGTAACATAAAAATACTTTATTATACAAATTTTCCAAGTAAAAACATTTCTCAATATACCAAATATAATTTGGTATAGTTTTTTTTTTTATTATTATTTAAATGTAAACTAAAACTAAAATACACTTAAAATGAAAAAATTACTAAATCTCAGTGTTTTAAAAATAACACATTACATTACAAATATACTTCATGTGGTTACATAAAACTGGTTTTAATTTAACATAGACTAATATTTTAGCTTACTCTAGAGAAATAAGGGTATCAAGTAGAAACAGTTTCTTGAAAGGAAAGTGCACCTAAAAAGTTCATCATCACTTACACACCTTCATGTCATTCCAAACCTTCATCATTCCAGACTTTCTTTCTTCTGTGGAAGATCAAAAGGATATTTTTTTTAAAAAATGCTTTACAGTTCATACAATGAGAGTAATTAGGGGCCAGTGTTGTTTGGACCCCAATATTTTTCAGTATATCTTATCTATAATCTATAATCTAGATATCATGTGAGATATCATGTTTTTTTGATCATGAACGATTAAAATGTCTCCACGATCTGCTTTTGAAGAAATATTATAGTATCATACAGTGTAACCAACCAGTTACTGGTCCCCATTGACTTTGATTAGTAGGGGAAAAAATCTATTGGAAATCACTAGGGACCGGCAACTGTTTGGTTACACACATTCTTTAAAATAACTTTTATGCTCAACGGAAGAAAGAAACTCATTCAGGTTTAAAACAACTTGAGAGTGAGTAGATGATGACAGAATTTTCATTTTTGGTTTAACTATCACTTTAATATTAATAAAACAACAAAACACAATAATAAGAATCCGTGTATAGTTTATATAGTGAAGTATATGTAGTGTTTTATTTTTATATTTGTTCATTCAATCTCTTGAATGCTACTGCTAAATACACCTACTGTACCAGTAAAATAAAGCACAGTTTGTGTCAGATCTGTATTTGTAATTTGTGTCTTTGTTTTTATTTCTTAATAACAAAGACAAAATAACAACCAAGATTGGTAACACTTTCTAATACCTTTTTTAATAAATCATTAACAAACATGATATAATGCTTAATGGATCATTAGCTAATATATATTTAAAGAGTTAGAAACGTGAGATAATGTGCTTGTTAATGTTTGCTAATAAACATTAGATAATGTTCAAACAAATCGTTTTTTCATGTAAGATAAAATGCTTACAAATGTCATTAACTTTCAATTCCACATGATCAAGCACTTATTGAAAATCTACAAATGATTTTAACAGAGGTTATAAAATGATTAAAAGCTTGTGTTAATGCACAACACTTTTGCTGCTGTTGAGGTGTGATATGCATAAGGTTAGGGACAGGTTTGGTGGTATGGGTTGGTCAAAGGGTCAACAGTGTTCAGGGGTCAATTTGATTACTATAAGGAAACACCGTTCAATCTGTTTATAATACATTAAGTATTTTTGTGATGAGTGGGGTGGGGCTGAGAGCCGTGGGAACGGAGTGAGGCCGGTGGAGTGATTGGGAAATGAGCGACACCTGCTCCACTCACCAGTCTTGAGTCCCACGGAGGAGATTGGGAGGATACAAAAGAGGAGCGACGACAGTGAAGGACGAGTGAGGACCAGGCCTGGGCTTTATTTTGTGGTTTGGTTTTTGTTTGTGCGCGGCAGTCGACCGTGAGGGGCTGTCGCGCTGTTTTATGTTTATTTGGTTATTAAAGTTTTATTTGAGTGTCCGCCGGTTCCCGCCTCCTTCTTCCCGTGATTGTGAAGGTTTTTATATTGTTACACTGGTGCCGAAACCCGGGAGGAAGGAGGGACGCGCTGCCGAAGATCCCTTGCCGCGGGGGTGAATCCGTGGTGCCATCGAGCAGGGCGTAGCAGTCTGGCGCCGTGGATGCTCGAGGTGGTGGGCTGGAGTGAGTTGCCGGGGACGTACGAACTCACTGCCGGCCGGCCGCGATGTGGAGGGATGGCTGCCATCCGTGAGGGAGTGGAGGAGTCGCCGCCGTTCGCCAGGTGGCCGGAGCCTGCTGCCATCTGCCAAGAATGGGGAGTAGCAGGGAGCGGGGGACTCCTGCCGGCTGCCCAAACCGGAGGAGCCGTCGCCGTCCACCGGGCGGTGGAGGAGTGTCGTGCCGTCCAGTGCCACCGCCAGGCACCGTGGAGGAGTTCACACAGCTGGTGGAGGGCTGAGCGGCAGCGTGTCTGGGAACTGGAACAATTTTTTTTTCTCCTCTATCCCCTCTCTCGTCTCTGTCGCTCCTCATCCTTCCATCTCCTTTTCTCTCGCCTCGTCTGTCTGTCCTTACCCCAGGTTCCCGCAGGTCACCGTGAGCGGTCCCCCCCCAGAGGGAGGGGGGGGGGAGTAGAGCACAGTCTCGGGAGTACAAGTATGTGACGAGTGGGGCGGGGCCAAGAGCCGTGGGAAAGGAGCGAGGCCGGTGGAGTGATTGGGAAATGAGCGACACCTGCTCTACTCACCGGTCTCGAGTCCCACGGAGGAGATTGGGCGGATACAAAAGAGGAGCGACGACAGTGAAGGACGAGAGAGGACCAGGCCTGGGCTTTATTTTCTGGTTTGGTTTTTGTTTGTGCACACCAGTCGACCGTGAGGGGCTGTCGCGCTGTTTTATGTTTATTTGGTTATTAAAGTTTTATTTGAGTGTCCGCCGGTTCCCGCCTCCTTCTTCCCATGATTGTGAAGGTTTTTATATTGTTACAATTTTCTTTAAAAAAAAATGATTTGTTTATGGTTCAAGGAATATCCTGTTTAATGATACACTGACGAGTAGTATACTAATGTGAGTGCTTAGGCAATAATAAACTTTTTTGCACCAAAATTATAAATCTGTTATGTCTTTAGCTAGCATTTAGCTAAACTTAACCAGCTACCCTTTACACAAACCTTTTTACATTAGTTAAAAGTCCAATGCCCATTAAGATACAAAATGATTAGTTTTCGTTTATAAACATTTACAAATGTTTAATAGTTTCTACTTCAGATTGGGTGCTGCAAAAACATGAACAAATAATTAATAGATTATTAAGATGTCTAAATAGAGGTCTACACAACAACAAAGACCAATAAATAAAGATCATATGAACTCAAAGTTTACTGACATTTGTAAGCATTTCAATTTATATCAAATAATCATATGTTAATCATTAAATAATGTTTAATAAGTTCATTAGTAAACATTAACAAGAACATTATCTCATATTTCTAGCTACGAGAATGTGCATGAACTAATGATCTGTTAAGCATTATATAATGTTTGTTAATGATTTATAAATGAAAGTTATTATAAAGTGTTACCCAAAGATTTTTATCTTCGCCCACTTTGGCCTAAATGTCTGCCATTCTTTTTTATTTTATATTTTGTTACCTTGCAAGGCTTTGTTTTTAAAATAGGGAAATTAGTTTGGCTGTACTGCTCAGACAACTTGCAAAGGAGTAAAACCAACATGACAAAGAATCGTGATAAAATTGTGAATCGTTATTTTCCTGTAAAAAAAATAAAAATAAAAAATCGTGATATGATATTTTTTGCCAAATCGCCCACCCCTAATTCAAGACATATTCAAATACTCTAACAGCAGAAGTCACATAGCTAAGTATGACTTCTCATTACATTTTTATTGAAAATGTACACAATTTTAATTGTAGAAAATCAAATCTTGCAGAGACCAGTATACTGTACAATGTAATCAAGAGGATATTAAAAGGAATCTGAAGCTTAGTTTGTCTTTCCAGCGTCTCCACCCTCAGCCCTGGCAGTAAGCGTTACAAGCCCCTGATGCCATCCATTTGTCTCATGATGAATGTGGCAATCTTGCCCTGTCCAACTCATTTGTTATGACCTGACATGCCGACTGCTTTCCGCTCCATTCTTGCCAGTGGGGACCACAAGCTAAGTAGGACTCTATAGCAGACTTTGTTGAAGAGAGGCTGCCAATTATTTTTGTTTTTGTTGTGTCAATGATTCAAAGTTATTCTGTTGTGAACAACCATCCTGCAATAATCTACAAGCTCTAAACTGCAGTTTCAGTGTTGAGGAAGCCATAAACCCCAGATCGATCAATGTTCAGAGAGGGAGAAAAGTTTCTCAGCAGCCATAAAGGTGATTTGATGCTAATCATTCCTTGAGCTTACATAGACAGCTCGAGAAATAAATGTTTACAGCTGTCTTTAGCTGAGTGTCCGGTCAGAAGATCAGCTCTCTCATTCCTCAGCTAGATAAAGGTTACATTGTTTATACTAGCTGGAGGAGATTGTTTAGTCATGGCACCCTCACCGTTAGTCCAACGCTCAAGCATGAATCACGCACTGTTGCGACAGCAAAATTTGTCACCTTTTCCAGCAAATCAATGATAATTACCTCCCTGACACGAGTTCAGTTATTACTTTACAGGATCAAGGACAGAGGGGAGGGAGGGCTGGGGGCGATAGGCAGAGTCTGATCGATACTCTCTGAAATATGGCTGCTACAGGCCTCAGCAGCTCAACAAACCATTACAGTCACTGTTCTCCACAGCTTAGTGACTGGATCTGTTCTGAGTCCAGCTGTCTATAAGTTTACTGCTGCTCTGAGAATCAGACAAACCATGGATGAGGAAAATGATGTCTCTTTTGGTGTATACAAACCTTTAATTGAGTTCTATTCAAAAAGAAGGGACCCTCAATCTTGTCATTTAACTTTTAATTGGATTATAACAGGTCATACTGTCAGGTGTCATAAACTGAAGATAAATTATATGTATAAAAAACAAATTATTAATAAGGTGTAATAAGGTGTTAAGCCTATTTGTGTATGTGTTGTTGTTATAAAAATGCTCTTTCAGCTTAATACCCATAAGCCATTCAGTTGTTTCCCCCCTGAAAAGTATAAACATTGTGGCACTGAAAAGGTTGCTCTGACTCCACAACTGTCAGGAATCCAGTCCGAGGACTTCCGTCCAAGTGCCACCGGAGGTATCCGGGCTAGGCTAATGGCTAACCCACAGAAGCCATCTATCCCCACCATCGTACTGGCTAACGTACGCTCTTTGGACAATAAACTGGACTACATCCGATTACTACGCTCAACTCAGAGGACTGTAAGAGACTGTTGTGTTTTTGTGTTCACGGAAACATAGCAACAGCGTTCCGGACTGTGCTATTCAGCTCGATCAACTGACATGCTATCGAGCGGACAGAGCTCTCATCGCGGAAGGAAAAACCAGCGGCGGCGGGCTTTGTGTTTACATCAATGATGCGTGGTGCCACGATGCTGTTGTGATCTGCAAACACTGCTCACCCCTGGTGGAGTTTATGATTATTAAGTGCCGGCCGTTCTATTTGCCGAGGGAAAATACTGCCATACTGCTCGTTTCGGTTTACATTCCCCCGAACAACAACAACTGCAACAGGAATGATGCACTAAATGAACTGCACCAGCACATCAGTGAGCAGCAGACAGCACACCCTGATGCTTTTTTCATCATAGCTGGGGATTTCAACCATGCTGAGTGTGTTTCCAAAAATACACCAACACATACACTTTCCAACACGAGGTAAAAACATTTTAGACTTTGTTTACACCACACAGAGAGGAGCTTACAAAGCCCTCCCCCTCCCCCACCTCGGAGCCTCAGACCACATCACTGTCATGCTAATGCCTGCATACAGACCACTCATTAAAGTCGCCAAACCAGTTCAAAAACAGATTCAAGTGTGGCCGGAAGGATCGTCAGAGGCTCTTCAAGACTGCTTTGATACAAATGACTGGAATATGTTTAAGCAGGCTGCCACTTACAATAACACCACTGACCTCCAGGAGTACTCAGAGACTGTCACTGCCTACATCAACAAGTGTATTGATGATGTAACAGTCACAAAAACCATCACTGTCCGGGCCAACCAGAAGCCGTGGATGACAGGGGAGGTCTACAGACTCCTGGAGACGCAGAACGCTGCATTCAGAGTTGGAGATGAGGTAGGCCTGAGATCAGCCAGGGCCAACCTATCCCGCGGCATCAGAGAGGCTAAGAGACAGCACTCCGGGAGGATAGCCCATCAATTCAGCGTCAGTAGAGACACTCAGAGCCTGTGGCAGGCGATACAGACCATTACGGACTACAAGCCCCCACCACGGACCTGTGACAGCAACATCTCTCTGCTGAATGAGCTGAACACCTTCTTTGCTCGCTTTGAGAAACAAAACAGCTCCACTGCACAGAACACTCCACCTCCTCCCATTGACCAAGTAATGACGCTGACCCCGGACAGAGTGAGGAGATCCTTCAGCAGGATCAATGCACGCAAAGCTCCGGGTCCTGACAACATTCCTGGGCATGTACTGAGAGACTTTGCAGCAGAACTCACTGATGTCTTCACAGACATTTTCAACATCACACTTAGTCAGGCTGTTGTTCCCACATGTTTCAAAACTACCACCATCATTCCAGTCCCGAAGAAGCCATCTCTATCCGGCTTCAATGACTACCATCCTGTTGCACTTACTCCCATCCTCATGAAGTGCTTTGAATGGCTAGTCATGCACCACATCAAGTCTGCCCTCCCCCCCTCCCTGGACCCATTTCAGTTTGCATATCGGTCCAACCGGTCGACCGATGATGCCATCGCCTCTGCCCTCCACTCAGCACTCACAGATATAGACAAAAAGGACTCATACGTCAGAATGCTGTTCATAGACTTCAGTTCAGCATTCAACACAATCGTCCCTCAACAGCTCATTCACAAACTGGTCGAGCTGGGGCTCAACACTTCGCTGTGCAACTGGCTGTTGGACTTTCTGACTGGAAGACCTCAGGCAGTACGGGTCAGCCGCAACACATCCAGCACCATCACACTGAACACTGGGGCCCCACAAGGATGTGTGCTGAGCCCCCTCCTCTTCACTCTGCTGATCCATGACTGCACACCGTCACACAACTCCAACCTCTTCATTAAGTTTGCGGATGACACAACTGTGGTGGGTCTCATTAGCAACAAGGATGAGACAAACTACAGGAGCGATGTGAGCCGCCTGGCCGGATGGTGCAGTGACAACAATTTCTCTCTGAATGTGGAGAAGATGAAGGAGATTGTTGTTGACTTCAGGAGAGCGCACACTCAGCATGTACCTCTGACCATCAACGGTGCGACTGTGTAGAGAGTGAGCAGCACCAAGTTCCTGGGTGTGCACATCACAGAGGACCTCTCCTGGACTGACAACACCGCAGCACTGGCCAAGAAATCACAACAGCATCTCTACTTCCTACGCAAACTGTGGAGAGCCAGAGCCCCACCCCCCATCATGTACACCTTCTACAGAGGCACCATCGAGAGTATTCTGACTAGCTGCAGCACTGTGTGGTATGGCGCCTGCAACGTGTCCTGCCGGAAGACTCTGCAACGCATAGTGAGAGTAGCTGAGAAGATCATTTGTGTCTCTCTCCCCTCCCTCCAGGAAATTTATGGAACCCGTCTCACTCGCAAAGCCCTCTGCATCGCAGGTGATACCACCCACCCGTCACACAGCCTCTTCAGTCTGCTGCCATCAGGGAGGAGACTGCAGAGTCTCCAGGCCAGGACCGGCAGACTGAAGGACAGCTTCATCCATCAGGCTGTCAGGAAGCTGAACTCGCTCCCGAACTTGCCCCCCGTCCCTCCTCTGCCCCAGGCACCACTGAACTATGAACCCCCCCCCAGATCCCACATCCCCAGGTCCATTCCACCCCCCCCCCCCAACTAACATACGATGACATGCACCAGTCACTTTGTGCAGCATTGGTCTGCTTACTACCTCATTCACAATGGAACTGACGTCATTCTACCACCTCATCAGTCAGTTTACATAAAATAACTGCTCTTGAGCCCTTTTGTCACTTTAATCAGACTGAATAACCTTATTTTTTGCACTAAAAAATATTTTTATCTGCACTGTTTGTTCACTGGTTTGCACTCTATCTGCCATGTGCCTTGCGCTGCTCTATTTACCTTTTATTTTTATTTATTATTATATGTCTTTTTTATATTCCCTTATTGTATAGTTGTATCTTATAGTTTGTATTTGATCTAGATTTTTAGGCTCTACTGTTAGTGTTATCTGTATGCACCGGGGGTCTGAGAGTAATGCAATTTCAAATCTCTGTATGTATGTACTGTACATGTGGAAGAATTGACAATAAAGCAGACTTGACTTGACTTGACCTGAGGTCCTCTGAGGGGTTGGCATCATCTCTTCTCAGGTGTTCTGGATCCAGACTGGAGCATGTGTAAATATTAGTTACCACGGAATGTAAATCCCGTGGCAAAACAGAGAAACAAATAGAGACATAATTAGCGTAGCTTCTGTTCCAGCCAAGTAAAATTAACTAGTTTAACCCAAGCTAAAGAATAATAATGATCTTTGATCAGATATAACCACATTCCAAAATTATGAGATGCATTATTTGAATGCTTGGCCAAAGAGGTGTTTTCAATCTACATTTAAAAAGAGAAAGTGTGTCTGAACCCCGAACATTATTAGGAAGGCTATTCCAGAGTTTGGGAGCCAAATGCAAAAAAGCTCTACCTCCTATTGTGGACTTTGTTATCCTAGGTACTACCAAAAGTCCAGCAATTTGTGACCTTAGGGAGCGTGATGGATTGTAGCGTGGTAGAAGACTAGTTAGGTACGCAGGAGCTAAACCATTAAGGGCCTTATAAATAAGTAATAATATTTTGTAACTGATACGAAACTTAATAGGTAGCCAGTGCAGAGACTGTAAAATTGGGGTAATATGATCATATTTTCTTGACCTGGTAAAGACTCTAGCCGCTGCATTTTGGACTACCTGTAACTTGTTTATTGAAGATGCAGGACAACCAGCTAGCAGTGCGTTACAATGGTCCAGTCTAGAGGTCATGAATGCATGAACTAGCTTTTCTGCATCAGAAACAGGTAACATGTTTTGTAGCTTGGCAATGTCTCTAAGATGGAAGAATGCTGTTTTTGTAACATGGGAAATATGATTTTCAAAAGACAAGTTACTGTCTAATATAACACCCAGATTTTTGACTGTAGAGGAAGTAACCGTACATCTGTCTAGTTGCAAATTGTAATCTACGAGATTCTGTGTAATGTTTTTTGGTCCAATAAGTAATATCTCTGTCTTATCTGAATTTAATAGGAGAAAATTATTGGTCATCCAATCTTTTACATTTTTAACACAACCTGTTAGCTTAGATAATTTAGAAGTTTCATCTGGTCTCGTTGAGATATATAGTTGAGTATCATCAGCATAACAGTGGAAACTAATCCCGTATTTTCTAATGATATTACCAAGGGGCAACATGTATATTGAAAATAGCAGAGGACCTAGGACAGATCCTTGTGGCACTCCATATTTTACTGGTGATAAATGAGATGACTCCCCATTTAAATAAACAAAGTGGTAGCAATCGGACAGCAATCGGCAGCACTAAGATCAAGTAAAACTAGCAATGAGATGCAGCCTTGGTCTGACGCAAGAAGCAAGTAATTTGTAATTTTAACAAGTGCAGTTTCTGTGCTATGACGAGGCCTGAAACCCAATTGAAAATCTTCATAGAGATAATTTTTTTGCTGGAAGGAGCACAGTTGAGCAGACACAACTTTTTCTAAAATTTTAGACATAAATGGAGGATTTGAAATGGGTCTGTAATTTGCCAGTTCACAAGAATCTAGTTGTGGATTCTAAATAAGAGGCTTAATAACCGCCAGCTTGAATGGTTTTGGGACGTGACCTAAAGATAACAACGAGTTAATAATATTGAGAAGCGGTTCTTCTGCTACAGGTAACAACTCTTTCAGTAATTTAGTGGGTACAGGATCTAATAAACATGTTGTTGGTTTAAATGCAGTGATAAGTTTATTTAGCTCTTCCTGTCCTATAGTTGTAAAGCACTGCAGTTTATCTTTGGGTGCAATGGATAAAACTGAAGTATTAGATGCTGTAGAATCTACATTTGTTATTGTATTTCTGATGTTATCTATTTTATCAGTGAAAAAATTCATAAAGTCATTACTATTTAACTGTGATGGAATATTTAGATCGGGTGGTGTCTGGTTATTTGTTTATCTAGCCACTGTGCTAAATAAAAACCTTGGATTGTTTTGGTTATTTTCTATGAGTTTGTGGATATGCTCGGCCCTGGCAGTTTTTAGAGCCTGTCTATAGCTAGACATACTATTTTTCCATGCAATTCTAAAAACTTCCAAGTTAGTTTTTCTCCATTTGCGCTCAAGAGTTCCTGTGGCTCAGTGAGGAAATCCCCAAATTCTTTTAGGAATTCTGTATACGGCCCTGGTGGTCTATACACAGTAGCCAGAGCAAGAGATACGATCGATTTCTTTTGCATATCTGACAGTGTAACATTAAGCAGAAGTATTTCGAATGATTTAAACCTGTATCCTGTTTTCTGGGTAACATTGAGAATATCACTGTATATTGTTGCAACACCTCCACCTCGACCAGTTTGACGGGGCTCATGTTTATAACGTTGGTGGAGTAGACTCATTTAGATCAATATAATCATTTGGTTTTAGCCAGGTTTCAGTCAAGCAGAGTACATCAAAACTATTATCTGTGATCATTTCATTTACAATAACTGCTTTGGGTGTGAGTGACCTAATGTTTATGAGCCCAAACTTTAGAAATTGTTTTTGTTCATTTTTTTTTTTACGTTTTTCTGGTTTAATCACGATAAGATTTTTTCTAGATCCTACATTAAATTTATATTTTGACCTCACTATTCGAGGAACAGACACAGTCTTAATAGATTGGACAGCGCAAGTACTTCTATCATTTAAGCAGGTAGAACAAAAGCCATCATAGCAGTTATTTGAGAATTAGCTTACTAGTCATATGGAGTGTAGAGTCCTGGAGATGTTGTCCGAGAGGAGTTCCGCTCCGACACTGCTGGGGTGCAGGCCATCAGCACGAAAAAGCCTAGGACGCTTCCAGAAAAGATTCCAATTATTAACAAAGAGCAGTTTCTGTTCTTTACACCATGACAATAACCATTTATTTAGAGCAAAAAGTCTACTGAAACTTTCCTCGTCGATATGTGGGCAGTGGTCCTGACACGATGATCGTCGCCGCGGGCGTTGTGCTGCGCACCGTCTCGATCAGGCTCCTGAAGTCCCTCTTCAGTTTCTCCGTCTGCCACTGCGTGGTGTCGTTAACCCCGGCGTGAAGCACGACCGCTCTGGGGGTTTCGTCGGCCTTCAGGATCGCGGGTATCTGCGCAAAAACATCGAGAACATGAGCACCAGGGAAACAGTGAGTGTGCACTTTACCTTCGGCTAACGTAGCACAGACGTGTCGGACGATGGAGTC
This sequence comes from allo-octoploid hybrid of Carassius auratus x Cyprinus carpio, assembly GCA_024542945.1. NCBI lineage: Eukaryota > Metazoa > Chordata > Actinopteri > Cypriniformes > allo-octoploid hybrid of Carassius auratus x Cyprinus carpio. Next base: position 9,074,169 of record CM044992.1, on the reverse strand, counting down.
TCCGACGATCACACCGTCGCGTTCCGTCTCCCGGAGGGGAGCGAAGCGGTTCCGTGTGGAGATCTTGAAGACTGGAGGGAGAGAGGTCATCGCCCGGGGCCTGGCTCGCGTCCTCCACTGCGGATGCACCCAGGGTCCGTGGTGTCCCGGCGCCGGAGTGAAGGACATCTGGGCAGATCGCCTCCTGGGTGCACCGGGCCTGTGCAGAGAAACACACATGGTAGAGGTGGTGGGGCTGTTAGCAGTGCACTGTATACTTACCACGGACTTGTGAGCGTCAGCCCGGGAGGTTTCCAGCGCGGCTCTCCGCTCTCTCAGCTGTGCCTGCCTCTGCTTCAGGACCCGAATCTGCTTCTCCACGGCCTCCAGCTCGAGCTGCATTCGAACGTGTCGTTACCTGCACTCAAAGGTAGACATACATCCGCCATTAAAGCAAGTAACGGTGAGTAAAGCAATGGTAATGTGTGTGAATAGAGTATAGCAATGCACGCGGGTTTAGCGACAACCACGCTGGCAATCCTAATGGGCCTATTAGCTACTAGCAGACAGAAAATCAAAATAAAACTAGTGATAACAAGGCACTCTGATTGTTTTTGTTGTAGAATACGATAGAGGATATATTCAAATGTTATAGAAACAAAAATGATGGTGTATAAAATAGATTTCAAGAATAAAAAATAGACAATAAAGAAATAACATGACGTATGCCTCTAGTTTGAGCTGGTGGTCATCTGCTCTGCCGTGGGGATAGTCAGTCCCGTCTGCTTTACTGTGGTGGTCCTCAGCTCCACCTGTACTGCCGGCTCCGCCAGTCCTGCCTCAGTCCCCGGTCTCTCCACTTCCACATGGACTTGGCCCTCCATCCCTCCCCCTGTTCTGCCTCTGCTCCACCATCCTCCTGGATCGTATAGTGTTTGGAGTGTCTGGAATACACTCCTTGGGGGGGGGGGGGGGGCTCTGTCACAAATCCTGTCCATGGACTTCCGTCTGATCGCCACCAGGTCACTCATCTATCTGCTTTAGTTTTCTAAAAAAAAACAGCAATATTGTGAAATATTATAATTATTGTGGTACAGGGAGACAGGAACAACAGCTAATTGTAGTGGCAAAATATGTGTAACCACATGTCCCTAGGTGAAAGAGTGACCATGTATAACCAAGTTCCTTGGTGAAAAAGTGAAGTAACATCTCACAGCAAAAACTGTCAAAACAAATCTGGTGAAGTCCATCAGCACGAGATGCTCTGTAGTACTTACATAAAGTAGCTGGTGGCCACATATCTGGCTTGCTTATTTGTGAAAGTGAAAGTCGTGACATTTGCCAAGTATGGTAACCCATACTCGGAATTAGTGCTCTGCATTTAACCCATCCAAGTGCACACACACAGCAGTGAGAAGTGAACACACCGTGAACACACACCCGGAGCAGTGGGCAGCTATATATCCAGCACCCGGGGAGCAACTGGGGGTTCAGTGCCTTGCTCAAGGGCACTTCAGCCATGGGTATTGAGGGTGGAAGAGAGCGCTGTTCATTCACTCCCTTCCACCTACAACTCCTGCCAGCACCGAGACTTGAACCTGCGACCTTCGGGTTACAAGTCCAACTCTCTAACCATTAGGCCACAGCTGCCCACAATTTGGTTATCTTAAGAGATTTTGTGTTTAAGTTTTGGAACATTGAAGAAGACAGATGAATGAAATAGGCCAGCTGCCTTTTTCAGAAACTCCTGTTTCCCAGAGTTTTCTGATTCAGAGCTCGGTGCAAAAGTATATTTTATTTTTAGACTCCCACCTCAACACACACAGTCCCTGTTCTCAGGCATGCTCCACAGAGTGAGGTCTCTCTCCCTCTCTTTATTAAATGACCTGTCTGCCTGTTTTTGCTGTCTGTCCCTAGTGGCGCTGTATGTTAAATTCTATCATTAAAACCCATTACTGAGCTATCAAAACCCTCTGTAATTCCAGCTAATGACCTCATTTCCCTAAGTGTCACCCATGTCAGTCAGCACTGGGGCCACTTGCTCTGGCAGGTGCTCAAAGTAGTGTCACACAGTTACGGGACCCCCCCCCCCCCTCCTTTTTTTCAGAAAAGAAAAGGGAAAAAAATCTCCTAGAAATCAATGGTGGTGGAAAATGACAAAGCGCAGTGGCATGGGACTTGAGCCCACATGTTCTGATATCCTGATTGACCTATAGGTGCAGTAGTCAAACTGGGGAAATCTTGTAAACTGTTATAACCAGTTTGAGGAGAAAGAGGCGAATGGATGCCAATTCTCGAATGATTATTGCAGATCTCACACGTGCCAATCACAATTCTCCCATTTTCAGAAGTCGTTTCGTAATGAACATTTAAAAACTTGCAAAGTGGGGATAATGACACACATCATTTCCCAGTTTAATCTTCAACCCTCTTCTCCATGAGTTCCCCTTTTTCTACACTGCGAGGCATCGTCCTCTCAATTGGAAAAAGGACCCTAAGGCCACTGGAGCACCAAGCCACTGTTTCTTCAAGGGATGTATAATTGACTCCCTTTGGTTGGTAATTTATCGCTTGCATATGGAGCTAATACATCAGCAGGCAAAACAGTGCTGACCTCCCAACCTTGTCCAACAACTCTACCACTGCTACCAAAACAAGCACACATGCCCACACACACACACATGCACTTTCGGCCCAGTACACCCCCCTCAATAAAGAGCCAGGAGCTTAGATATGAATTGGATAGGGACCCAACTGGCAGGGGAAAGGAAATAAAATGATAGATGGTGTGCATTGTGGCATTATGAATGAATTATGCTGGCCAAATACCTTGAGCAGAGCAGTGTGTCAGCCAGTGTCTATAATCTTTGAGGAAATATGACTGTCTCTATATTAAAGAGCATGGCGCAGAGTGAGCTGGTGAATTAGTTGAGCAATCAGTCCATTACAAAGACATATCTTAGATGGCATTGTTCAGTGGCCACATTTGTCAACCTCACACTATATCATACTCAGCAGCTGGCTTGTTGTTTTTTGCTGTTTCTATCAGTGGGGTATCAGTATTGTCTGTCACGTTCTGTACATTCACTCTGTTTGACAAGGATTTATTTCCACCTTCACTCGTGCGCCATCTACCTCCCTAATCATCATGATGACAACACAATGTAAAACACATTATTATGAACACTTGGGTGAATTTAAACTTGATCTGACACATATGTCTGTTCACTAAATTCTTTAAACACCAAGAGAAACAATTAAGCATTTCTGTAACCAATATGTCTGAATAAATGTGGTAATACAATAAGGAAAGGAAAACTGAAAAACAATACTGAAATATCTCCTCTGTTTTATTAAACTATAGTACAGGTCATTTCAAATGTCACTGTACTCTTTTGTTTTATCATTTCAACAGGAATTTAAATTGCATTTAAAGTTCAACCTAAAATGCATTGATGAAGAAAGAAAATGGGTTATTCGCAAAAAAATTACAGTTGTTTGTTGTAAGATGCTTTGATTCAAGGTAGGCTACTTATGTGATAGTGAATGACTAAGTAAAATAATTGCAAATTATGATGGCAATGCTACAAATACATTTGATTTAATTTCTGAAATGTGATTGTAATTACAGTAAATAATAACATGTGAACATAATAATGCATTTCTAAATAAGGTTCATAGCTGTATCATCTATTAAGATAAATTTTACAAAGAAAACCCCTTCACATGAGGCATTATTTGTAAAATACAAACATAAAATCTTGATACAAAATCATGCCTGGTAAAGTGCACACATTATATTAGTTATATTATTAGTAGTTATATAGTTACACAAATTAATAGATTTGTGCTTTCTCTTCTAACTTTTCGTTCTTTTTGGGGGGCATATTATTCAATTAATGAGATGTCATGTCTGATGTCACATCAGTGTTTATTAATATTGGGCAACCTGAATTAAATTCATTCAGACAAAAATGCATGTTAAAGACCTTCAGACTGTAGGTCCGATTCTCTTCATACCAGCGTGCTCCCAGTCCGACAATGCTCAAGCGTTATCTATTCATTTAGTTAGGTTTCGACGCCATCTGCTGTTAAATTGTAAAATTGCAGGGGTCAACCAGCTGTTCTCAGCAGTTCTCTGCAATTGTTTAATTGAAAGAACTCAAGCACACACACACCACTAGATTCAGTTCTGCTAACTGAATTACCTAATAGAGGCCGTTTATAAGCAATTAATGATTTAAAACAAGTAACAACACTATTCTGTGAAATTAGCTACTAACATTACTACAAAAAGATGTGAAGTGAAGTGACACAGACATACAGCAGGTATAAAAAGATGTATACCCTGGCCATAAAAAAACACACAGAGACACACAGAGTTTACCCAATATGATCACAGTTTATATATATATATATATATATATATATATATATATATATATATATATATATATATATATACTTCAAAGTTGGAATTATATTTTATTTAGCTTTAAAAAGTTGGGAGATACAAACATTTCAGAGTAAAGGCAGTCAAAGTCTCATTTAGATCTGGTGACTTCATACGTTCTTTGTTTAGCTCACATTTACTAACAGGGCTGCCAACTCGCGCAATTGACACTTTTCTCACGCTTTCACGCCACACATCATTTTCTCACGCAATCAAAAGCACCCTCAGTTAAAACTATAATAATAGGATGTTGGCAAAATTTGGTAAAGGCTCCTGTGCGCATTTGTGTTTGCGCTCTGGAAAGCGTGGAGGGTCTTTACAACGCAGTTTCGTAGCGCTGAGCAATGCAGCCAATCACAGTCGTATCTGTTGACTTATTGAACACCTGTGATTGGCCATTTCATTCACTCACCGCTAAACGCCGGATTTTTTCCCCCCGCACGCATGCGAATCATCTCTCCGTATGTAAATAAGAGATTCATTAAAAGGAACTTTCTGAGATAGCGACGAACTGAAGTATGTGACACCTTTTTAGTGATTTTAACGGAATGGCTATTTGCGGACATTCTAATCCATTTAGAATTTGAATAAATGTTTTGTTTTTCGTGCTACTAACGGCCATACCCTGTACAAGTTTCAGGAGTGACAGCCTAAATTTCGAATGGGAGAAAAAATATAATTTCTTAAATAGATGTTAACAGATTAATAGAAAATATTTGAAATATTAGTAATATTTAGTAATACTAGTAATGACTATCATGCAATTCTTTGTACAATGCTATTCTTGTGGTGAGAAAAGTCAACAGTTTTGCAGCACTGCAACAGTTATTTTCCATAAATATTTTATATAAAACACAGCAAGGTAAGATGAGCCATTTTTTACTTATATGGTCCTCAAGATAAGGGAAAATGATGCAGAAGTATGAGGAAAGTATCTGAAGTAATTGCAGGATGTTTCATATCATTTTAAATTATCACAATGTATATGACAAAAGGTTCTAAAAAATATGCCTTCTTTTTTAAAAAAAAAAAAAAAGGGTTTCTGTGGCTCAATTTGTAGGGTTGTAGGGTAAGATGCACCATTTGAGTGTAAACATACCATCTCATTGAATCTAATTCAAACCCATATGAAATTTTAAGACAATTTGCCTCTTTTAAAAACTAATTTAAGAATCAAATTTCCTTTTCATATTCTGTTTCTTAAAACTAACTTAAACAACATAAATTAAGCTTAAATTCAGTCTTTAGTTGTTTGCATTTATGAAACAATATGTTGAACACCAAAGTTGTAATCTTCCCAAAAACAGATTAAACAAAGAATTTAAGTAAAATTAAATAATTAACTACTTCAAGTTAAAATGCTGGCTCAATTTACCCCACAGCATTTGGCTCACTTTGCCCCATAGCTGCAATTTTGGAAAAGCTTTTTTACCAATTCAGGCTAATTTTTAGCTATTATATGTGGTTTAATCACCTATAGGAATCATTAATATTTCTTAGACCTGGATAAATTTGCTTTGATGGAACAGCCACTACATCTATTATGCTAAAAGGAAAAAATAAAATAAAAACGTTTTTAAAGTAAATGGGTGCCTTCTACTCCTCTCTTGTGTTTACAGTCTGGCAGAAATAATGGGTGGTTCCAAAATATTGTCACATGACAGTAAAAGTGTACAGTTGGCAAGATACAAAGTGTGGTTACCCACTTGCTCATCTTACCCCACTCTCTCTATGACAGTAACTATTAGGCATGTCCAGATGTCAGACAAAAGTCTGGTGATGTATATATATATATATATATATATATATATATATATATATATATATATATATTCTGTATGAATAATTGCGTGCGTGCATATATATATATATATATATATATATATATATATATATATATATATATATATATAAATATATATATATATATATATGTATATAATAAAAAACAACGCCCCAGTATAGTGATGGGGACACTATACTGTCAAAATGCACCGTCCTCGGAGGAGACATTAAACTAAGGTCCTGACTGGTCATTAATCCCATGGCACTTCTTGTAAAGAGTAGGGGTGTCTTGGCCAAATTCCCTCCACTGGCCCTTGTCAATCATGGTCTCCTAATAATCCTCATCCACTTGTAATCCTCACCCTCACACACAGACACATTACTGTAAAGTGCTTTGGGTGCACAGCAATACACAGTAAAGCACTATATATATGCATCATTCATTCATTATTCACGTATTTACAGTATATTTATTCATGTATGATTTTTTTCACGTATAGACTGTGGTCTATATAAGTTAGACTGTGGGCAATTTTAGAAAATCAGTTCAGTACTTATAATCTTAAATTAAAATGTATAATTAATAATTTATTAATTAATCATTTCATAGCTATATTTAATGTAGTTTAATGTCAACAATACATGGATTTTTCCAGGCAGTTTGCATCAAAACTTTCTATAGTAGAGGGAAAGGGCAGTTTAAGATTTCACAACAAAAAGACTTGATAAAAAAAGAAAAAGCTATAAATAAAATGTTTCAAAATAGTTTAAAATCTATTTATACTCCAAAAGGGACAGAGTATTCTGTGGTATACAAAATCATAAATAAATAAATAAATAAATAAATAAATAGTATCCTAATAAGCGGGAAAATGTCAATAAATTAATTTTCTGATGTCTCTTCATGGTCTTCGCCTTTTTAGGATTGTAGGCCCATTGGCTGCAGACAAGCAGTAGGAAATACTAACATTACTTTGTTACTTTCATAAAATTTCAGACATCGCTGATTTATTGTGTACCTCAGAAAATCTTGTCTTAGTGGTCTGGAATCGTGTGGTCTGCTGACACACTTCACTTTATGATTTGGTCTTTAATGTAACTCAGTGTTTTATGTACTAAATTGTTCTATACATACATACAAAAAAAAATCTTAGGTTTATCTTTTCAAATCAGAAGACTTGGCTGAGATTTTGATAAGACTGTTTTATACCTTAGAAGCACTCAAGTAAATACTGGAGCAATGTGTTAATTTGTCCTCAGGGTGTCACTGTTGAGTTCACAACAGACAGAAGTTGTAGCAAAGGGCTTACAGCACAGAAAACAGCGGTTTGCATCATATCATTGAGTCACACATTATTAAAACTGTTTGCAACTGTACCTACAGAAAACCTCAGAAATGCCCACACTGATCTACTAACATGATCTCGCTTATGCAGCGGTTTTAACTGTTTCAAATGTTGTTTTATAAAATGTAAAGGGAAAGTGTTTATGAATTTAGGTATAATTGTATTATTTTGTTTTACGTTACATAATTATTGTGGTTGAATATCTGTTGGGTAAATACCCTGCTTTCATTTGCTCTGACATGTCACTGCAAAGTTTGCCAACAAGGTTAAAAACAACGTCACCCAACGTGACTGGCTACGCCAACTTTAGATGGACGAATGAGAATGGCCGACTTTTGCTAGTGCAGAGTGACAGCCAATCAAAATGTTTTTACTTATCTTGATTTACATGTGTCCAATGAGGATTATTATGCAGATATTGCTCTCATTACAGCTTTCGGGGAAATTAAATCTAATGTAACTCATCGTAACGCCAGATTTCCCCGGTGACAGTCAGAGAAAGGAGACCCACGAGAACGTTTGTGGATTAACTCTTGTTATCAGAGTTAAGTTATTCAAGTCCGTTCTGGATTTTACGTGCAACATGACGTTTGAGGAACTTAATGGAGATTACTCTGCTGAAAGGTACATATGCGAATATGTTTTTATTCGGCAAATAAGCCATATAACAATATTCTAGTAATTTTACCAGTAAAAGAATAATAATGTGCGAATCCGGAGAAAAACATTGTGGTTTTTGTAATATACATAGTAATATTTCTGTTTATTGTGGAACAAATGAAACTAAGACATAGCAAACACATAACGTTACCGGGTAAATATCGGCTGCACAAGATCACGAGACCCTTCTCGCGCTGTGACGTGCCTATTAAACAGCAGAACTTTATCGTTATAAGGTCTAGGCCTATTAAGTTTTTGCAAAATAAGTTTTTCATATATTTTATAAGCTTATATAAGTTAATTACTTAAAACATTAATTACTGTAATTGTTTTCAACAGCCGCAGTTTAAATCTGTGCACGAGCCGTTGCCATCCAAAAACGTTTAATATTCTGGACTTTATTAATGTTTTATTAATTGAATAATCATCCAAATTGTGTTTTTTTACAGGATGGATTCTGTGATTAAAGCTCTGGAGGAGGTCCTGCGCTCCGCGTTACCGAAGGGATGTATTACAGTTGGGGTCTACGAGGCTGCAAAGTCACTCAATGTGTAAGTTTAGAGGCTTCCAGTGTATTGGTTTCCAGAGTCATTGCATAAGTGCCGTGAAACTAAAATCTCAACTTTTCTGTTTAGGGACCCTGATAACGTGGTGCTGTGCATCCTGGCCACGGACGACGATGATGTGAAGGATGTGGCGCTTCAGATTCACTTCACTCTTATCCAGGCTTTCTGCTGCGAGAACGACATCAACATACTGCGCGTGAACAACACGCGTCGCCTCGCGCACATCCTCGGGGGCGCGGGCATGCACGGCAGCGAGCAGATGGATCTGCACTGCATTCTGGTCACTGTAAGTGTTAACGGTTAATTCTACCCGTGATTAGAATCTAAATATGAATCCAAAGCCAAAACTGGCCAGTAACCAGCATGTGAGCCTTGTCTTTTATTAACTTGTCAGGACATGTCCAGGTGTAACTTCCATTGCATAACACCCACATGCACATCCTGCTCTGTACTCATTCTTATGCAAATAGGCTCCTTATGCATTTATTTTGCTCCATTTGAATCAAATGAACAGGTGCTTCAGTATTCATCATGCTTATAATCTTTCAAAAGATTTTACATATTCCATAGGATGCATTCAGTAAGATTTGCAAACTCTCAAAATCCATTTGGACATTCGAATTCATGACCATATAATGCAGTTTGACTTCACTTTTATTCATACTTACGTAGAGTGACCATAGGTCCTCTTTTTCCTGGACATATCCTGGCCGGGATTTCTAAATTGTTCGATTTGGAAATCCCAGCCAGGGCATATCCAGGAAAAAGAGGACGTATCAATGGTTTGGGAAATCAGTGTGTCAGACTTATTAATGGTCAGTACTGATAATGCAGAGACCAGGGTGATGATGGCTGATAGAATGTTGATATATTCAAAATTCATAAAATAGGCTAAATGAAATCATGTGTGTGCCATCCAAAGACAAGGCTGACTGTAAAGGACAATGCTTAATGCTTAAAAGTTACTCATCAGGACATGTTTTAGCTAACAAAAACAGAATGTAATGCCATCTCTTCTTCTGATGTTCACAGGTTCCACATGCATCCACATGGAAGAACCCAGCTATGGGAAAAGTGAACCACTTCTGCAGAGAGAGTCGCTGTATGGATCAGTGGGTGCCCATTATTAACCTTCCAGAACGATGAGGACAGCTAATGACAAGGGAAAACATGGATAAAAATATCTAGTAAAAATGATGAAAGCTAAAAAAGTTGATCACAAAAAGGACTGATAGTCCAGACTGGAGGAACTAGGGACTAAGCTACAGAATAAACTGGAGGAGGAGCACCCTTTTGCAATCTGAGATGATTCAGCAGTTTTTGGCTTTGCTTGTGGGACTTTCTGAAGACGTCACAGGAAGCTAATTGTGAATGGAAGTGAGCACCTGAGAATTTTGTGAGATAGTTTATTGGTGGGGTGTCATAAAGTACTTCAGTTAATTACAAGATGAAATATTTCTCAGGTAACACAATATCAGAGGTGATATTTTTCAAAAAGGGCTTTTTTTTGCTATCATTTTTGAATAGTATACTATTAGTACTTGTTAATGTTGGAAAGTATATTATTTTAAAGGGACTTGCTTCCAAACCACTGACCACAGTATCCTGTAAGAACTTTTTTTCTTTTCTTTTCTTTTTTTTTTTACATAAGTTAATTGTTCTTTTGTGGTCTTTAAATTATTTATATTAATTTAAAGAAGTATTTATGTAAAACATTTTATACTATTATATTCAAATGCGAAATGAATTTTGTGTTGTAATAAAATTATTTTTAAACACAACATGGTAGTCATGCGGGTTACTCTGTTAGAGCTTTCTGGAAAAGCAGAGTTGACTAGTAGAATTGACCTGACAACACTATACACCTCTCAGATCAGCAGGGTCACGCTGGACTCAGTGGCCTTCATGACTCCCTATTACAGACCAACAAAAGCCATCCAAGCCTTTCTTTTGTCCTGCTTTAGTTAGCGTGACCATTGCATCTATTCATCAGATTCCTTTTTCAGCTGAAATGAATTGCTCAGGTTCAGTTTAATGTACGCTTGCTTGCGTCAATGTCAAACTTGCTGTCGTAAATCAAGGTGCTCTTAATAGTCCTATGTTTGACAAACCGATCCTATGTAGGTTAAAAGTCAATGCGTAGCAAGAATTTAACCCATTATACAAGACCAGCTGGAGAACGGAAGTGTCTAGGGACATGTCTGGAAGTGTTCAGAAAGCGTGGCTGCGATCACATGACTGGCACATATTGGGTCAGGTTTCTAGATACCACGTAGCAGTAAATCAAATGTTTAACCCACCACTTCCCTATACAAAGGTGATGAAGCAAGGTTTGAATGTTGTTAGGCTGATGCAAGGCAGGTAAACACCAGTCACATAACCAAGAAAAAAAAACTAGGTACTTTGTCAGAAAAAAAAATTGCATCTCCCAAAGAGAAGCTAAATGCAAACCATAGCAGTTAGGTTAAGGGTTACTTAAAATGCAGTTTGTGTAAATGAACCATAAATAATCCTGATCAAAATACAGCTAATCTCTCAATTTTGTAGGTGATAACTGCTCTGTGAAGGCAGCTTTCCGATGTCTTTAAAAATAATATTTTTAGACAGCAGGTATACAACAAGGACCAGGTGATATAACTGCTGTTTTGTCACAACAATCACAGTGCACCATTCCTAGAACTCAGAGTAACACACAGGCCATGGCACATTAATTATCCTTTAATAACAATCATTTCTATCACATCTTTAATGGCTTACAAGAATTTTAAACATCATCTACTACTTTTTACACTACTGTACAAAGGTTGTTGCTATCGTTGCTTTTTAAATAACTTAATTCTTTCATTCAGCAAGAATGCATTAAATTGATCATAAATGACAGTAAAGACATCTATGCATCATTGCCATCACAGGAATAAATTGCAATTTAATATATATATATATATATATTTAAAAAATAAATATATAAATAAATGCAGCCTTGGTGAGCATAAGAAACTTCTTTCAAAAAAATAAAAAAAATAATAATAATTATATTAACTTTAAAATTAACTTTAGCTTATAAACTTTTGAACAGTAGTTTACTTTGTTTTTTATGTAACACCTAAACCTTGGGGTAAAAACATTGTTTTGATTCCTTTGTGTGTAATAAAGGGATAATTCACCCAAAAATTAAATATCTATCATTTACTTGCCTTCGTATTATTCAAGTTGCACTTTAACATATAACAATAAAAAAAAAAATCAGTTTTAAATATGATACATTTTCATATGATACACTAATATAGTACAAACTATCTGACGTTAGATTTCGCAAGAACACATACATATGCGATGCACTTAGTTTTACTGTTTCACAATTTTAATAAAATCTTTCTTTCAAGGTACAGTACATGTTATGAAGGCTTGCAAAAATACAGAAATTGAAAAAGAAAAAAAAAACACCAAGGAAACTTGTTTCTTCACAGAGATACTGAGGTCACAGGAATTTGGTTGTGAATCTCAAATACTGCATAACTTCTCTAAAGTCTCCAAAATAATACAGATGTTGCAGCATCGATATATGGATGCTTGCCTATTAAAGGTGTGAATGTTTCATGACTGCCCTTTTTGGGAAAAATCCATTCAATTCATAGAAAAGATCAAACAACAGTGGTCTTTGTTTTACAAGTGTGCTTGACACAGGAAAGAGATATTTAAATCAGAAGGAAAAGGCACTTTAAATCTAAACAAAACAGAAAAGTTACTCAGTGTCAACATCTGTAATAAGTGAGGACTGATTTGAACAACCTAAGGCACGAGGGTTTGAAAGTGCAGGGTAATCAGTTCTCTTTTCCTATAAACCACACTAGAAACTTGTCTCTAATGGATTTGCACATAGTGGTAATGCCTTTCATCAGAACAAATCAGTATTTGTGTGATGTAAGATTTACTATATTGTTTTTTTACCCAGCATGCACTTAAACAATGATGATTGCAGAAATCACATTAAATTCATTACCCAAATCAAAATATGGATCTTTAAATTCCATTTATTTCAGTCAGTCCCTTTGCAATGACATTATTCATATGTATTAGGAGTATACAATACACGTCTACTTATTAGACGTTAAGTGAGATTTAATCAGGTAATGTAATTGCAAGCATATCATAATGTGATGTGCTACTTCCCTATTTCAAGGCATCATTTAGTGGAAAAAGTAACTTAAGACCATTTTAAAACTTCTAAACAGCTTGATTTATAGGATCAGTTCCTGGAATGACTTCAGTTTGGCCCAAACAACCAAACAAAAGACAAGTGATGCTGGTAAAGATGAGATGCAATGCTAATCATTACCAAAATGGCAATTAATTAGTACTAATTGGAGTTTATTTACAGTAATAAACACTGTAAGAGCTAAATACAGTTAAGACATGGCACAAAGTTATACTAAGGAGCTAGAGCTGGACTTAAGGCAAAGTTGAGTAGAAGTAATTAAATAGGATTAGTGCTTGTTACACTACAATATAATGCAGGGCTTTTTGTCCTTGAAGGGGTTTTCTGAGGCAGGAATGCCCGTGAGAAGGGGGTCGTATTTGGCGTTTTCTCCGCAGTAACGCATTAGGTCAGCAGAGGCCTTGGATACCTGGATGAGACAAGCCAGAATGTGAAAATTGCATGTTGCATGAAAATTGCAATTTTTTATTTTATTTGTTTAACGCTTTGATGCTTGAATTAATTATTCAATCTCAAAGAAACCATTGCTTATGGTTTCATTTTATTTCAAAACAATAATATGCACTACCATTTAAAAGTTTTGGGTCATTAAGATTTTTTTCAATGTTTTCAAAATAAAACACTCATGCTTACCAAGGCTGCACTTATTTGATTAAAAAAATACAGTAATATTGTGAAATATTACAATTCAAAATAAATGTGTGTGTGTGTGTATACAGGTGCATCTCAATAAATTAGAATGTCATGGAAAAGTTCATTTATTTCAGTAATTCAACTTCAATTTTTTTTTTTATTGGACTTATGAAGTATTCTGATTTGTTGAGATAGTGAATTGGTGTTTTTTTGTTAAATGTGAGCCAAAATCATCACAATTAAAAGAACCAAAGACTTAAACTACTTCAGTCTGTATGCACTGAATTTATTTAATACACGAGTTTAACAATTTCAGTTGAATTACTGAAATAAATGAACTTTTCCATGACATTCTAATTTATTGAGATGCACCTGTATATAAACATATATATATATATATATATATATATATATATATATATATATATACATAAATATATATACATAAATATATATACATATATATATATATATATATATATATATATATTTTTTTTTTTTTTTTTTTATGTGATCTTATTGCTGTGATGACAAAACCAAATTTTCAGCAGCCATTAGCCATTATGATGCTTCAGAAATCATTCAAATATGCTGTTTTTGGTAGTTAGGATAGTTCAACCAAAAATGAAAATTCTGTCATCATTTAATCATGATGAATTTCTTTCTTCTACGGAACATAAAATATGATATTTTGAAGAGTTGCTGGTACACATTGACTTCTATAGTGTGAAAAAAAAATACTGAAACTGTTTGGTTACCCACATTCTTGAAAATATCTCCTTTTGCATTCAGCAGAAGAAATGAATACAGGTTTGGAACAACTTGAAGGTAAGGAAATGATAACAGAACGATTATCAGTGATTAAATATGTAAAAGAATAAACAGTTGTGCTGCATAATGTTTTTTATGGAAATCATGATATATATTTTTTATATATATCATGATACTTTTAAAAGGCCAGTCATTTTTTACTAGGAAGTATAATTATTTGTTTGCTATGTTTTTTTTTTATTATTAAAAAAAATACACAATCACACATAAAGAGGACTAAAGGAAAGAATATATGGGGAAAGGGTCAATGGTAATCATCCATGATGGAGAATGGATAAAATGGCTTTTAAAGATCTGTTCACAGTAAATTTAGAGGGTTAATTTACTCATGTAAAAAAAAGAAGGAAAAGAAAATTTACCTTTATCCTCTCAATACTGGCCTCGACTCTAAGTTGCTGTACCATCCTCCTAGCATGTGCCAGGTTGTTTGAGCCCACCATTTTAGAGGACATTTTTGAAACCATATAACTGCAAAAACAAAACAAAAAAATAAAATATAAATCTACAAATATCATAAAACAATTACACCACAACAACATAGCATCACCTGTGCATCACCAGTTTCTCAACATCAGAGAACAGAACACTGACTCAGTGGATGAAGATTATGATCCTCCAACTTGTAGAATCAACACACTTACAGTAACAAACGGAATCAGAAGCTTTTGCACACTAAAAACATACAAGAATGAACGCACAAGACAAAAGTCTACACAATAAGATAGCATCTGTCTGTACTGTTATTGATTAAAAGGGATGTTCATTATTAAAGTCAGAATTCGGCACATGTACTGCCACATGCACTGGTCCAACACCCCTAGAGTCTGACAGACTCACAAAAACTGGAAGGCTATGTGTAGTAGTTACTGACAGACACTCAAATGATTCTTAATTCTCCACAGATAAAATGACGAAACCTTCACATGAACTAAAGTAATGCAGGAATTGAAGTGCTTGTACTGTGGAAAACAAGTTATGTCTTGAGCTTGGCTAACAGCATCCACAACTGGATTCATTAAAATATGACAGTATGTATTTCAGTTACGCCTTGCTTACATTTAATATATATTTTATGCCACTAATACAAATCTACCTTGAATGACCTGAATGTTTTATGAGATTGTTGTTTGGTTTAATAAGCCAGTCTAATAGGATAAGGCAAATTAATAGCTCTTCATTCAAAGGGTCATGATGGTCAAAAAGTTAATTTGTTATGCATAACAAATTCAAAAGTTCCTATAATGTATTATTCATTTCCAGGTTCCTGCATTCTCTCAACTTAAGACAACTGGAATACCTCATGAGTACAGTACAATGAGGTAGGAAACACCATCTATTGTCACTCAAACATAATATAACAAAAGACACAAAAAGTTTATTTTTACTGACTTATTGGTAAAGGAAGAGGAAATATTGTAGTATTTTTTTCCTCTGGTGGTGTTTTAGGTTACTAGTCCTCAAAGACGAAACATTTTTTCACATGAGACATGTCCTACTTTACCTGGCTTGAGGAAGTTTGGCAGTGGCATGTCGTCACACACTTAAAAAACCGGGACAGTGTTACAGTGCTCTCTATGGGGAAAGGTTACATTATCACAAATGCCCTTCCATAATATCCAGACGCCCAATCAACAGACAGTCTGCACTACAAATGCCCAGTGTAAGCTATTCAGGTTCAGTTATGCCAAAGAATTAAAAAAAGGATGCAAGAAAGAAGTGCAATTGCAGTTTAACATGCAAATATTACATTTTGAAACCTGAACATTCTATGAATGTACACTACAGTTCATAAGTTTAGGGTCAGTGAAACTTTTTAATGTTTTTGAAAGAAGTCTCTCATGTTCACCAAGGCTGCATTTATTTGATCAAAAATATAGTAAAAATGGCCTGCTAAACATGCTGATTTAGTGAAACATTTATAATTATCAATGTTGAAAACTTAATATAAACCATAATACACTTTCTAGGACTGTTTTATAAATTATAAATAGGCCATTTCCTATTTCTCTTATAGTCAAGAAGTCATGAAGGAACATTCCTAAATAATTTATTATGCCATCTAAATAAAACAATGGAACCTTTAGGCTAAATATAGCAATAGAAGATACAGTTTACAGAAGATAATACAAGTACACTGGATGCCATCATTCAGTACACACTGCTTGGATTTTACGACCATGTCAGATTTTTTTAAAGATAGGAAGACAGTCAGTGTATGTCTATACCTAAATCAAAGAAAATGTGCTGATAACTTTATGATACTGATACTGCATACTGATGTGTAGATGTGTGTACACAAAACATGTCCCTGTCTCAGTGGAACCCTATTACCCCCGAGGTCACCAACTGCTGCCCCTAGACATGTTCATTCAGCAGATGTTATCCGTTCCTGCCACTTGCTGTGATCTCACTGTGACACCAGCACACCCTGATCAACCAGCCATAGTAATGCAATTCACTCTCACTCAGCATGTACTACTGTGACTACTCAGCATATTTGGACTTGCATCACCTGAAGGCAGCAAAAGAATAATGTAAAAGTTTTCATTTTAAGCTAAGGTACTAAGCATTAAAGGTGTGGTGTTAGGAAGAAAAGACAAGTCACAGTTTAATATGCCAAAAGTGTAAGAAAGTCAAGAATACTAATTAGTAGATGTTTAGGGCAGTGGTTCCCAACCAGGAGGTTATTATTAGATGGATTAGAGCAGTGGTTCTCAAACCTGTCCTGGAGTACCCCCAGCCCTGCACATTTTGTACGTCTCCCTCATCTATCACACCTGATTCAACTCATCGGCTCATTAGGGAAACTGCAAGACCTGAAGTGGGTGTGTCAGATATAGGGAGACATACAAAATGTGCAGTGCTGGGGGTACTTCATGGAGAGGTTTGAGAACCACTGTGTTAGAGAAACAGTTCACCCAAAAAATTTCTGACAGTTTATTCATTCTCAGGCCATCCAAGATGTAAATGAGTTTGTTTCTTTGAACATCTAAAAAGTTTTGGAGAAATTTAGCATTACATCTCTTGCTCACCAACGGATCCTCTGCAATGAATGGGTGCCGTCAGAATGAAAAAGCGAAAGCTGCATGTTTCCAAGAAACAAATCCATCATTAAGATGTTTTGTCCTCTATCCATAATATTGCTTTCTCCAGTGAAAAAGACATCTTGTCTGACTGAGGAGAGAAATATGCACAGATCAAGCACAATTTACAAGCAAAAAATGTTTAAAACAGTTCTAAAATATTTTGGTGGATTTTTATTTGAGAGCACAACAGGGGATGGATTTTTAAAAATCACTGAAAACACGTCTTGAGGAGAAAAAAAAAAAACATGCCGCTTTTTGCTTCACGAAACAACTGATGAAGTTGTGTGCCCATGTGGATTATTGTGATGTTTTATTAGCTGTTTGAACTCCCATTCTGATGACAACCATCACGCTATGGGCTAAGAGGCTGATAAACGGCCTAATATCTGACAACCATCTCTCTTTCTCCAGGGTCTTTTAACAACTTTATGTAAATTTTATTAGGTAGGTCAGAGGCCATTTCTACAGAACGCAGTCCGTTAAGCCCCAGGGTCCAGTTCTATAGAAACCACTCTCAAAACCACGTCACATGTGACAGGCTGCAATGCTGCATGCAGCTCTCTGTCAAACAGAGGTATTACCCAACAGAAATAAGCCTAAACCAGGAATAGGCAACGTCGGTCTTGGAGTGCTGCTGTCCTCCAGAGTTTATCTCCAACCCTGAAAAAATACTCACTTGACTGTAGCCTTGCCCTGCATCTCAATGATCATACTATCCATCCTAAATGGTATGCGAGATTAGAATAAGTGTGTGCAAATCCATAGTATGTTGAAAAGAGTATGCCACAAGTCCCTGGATGATCTACTATTTCAGGTTGATTTTTGAAGTGTGGATCCATGCACACTCTAATGGCTAAAATTGCCCACAATCCATTGCGCTTTGGCGAAGGATTCAGTCCAGAACTACAAACACGAATAAAACGTGTTAGAAAAACTACAAATGTGGCAGATGCCCACAATCGACGGTTAGTAGGTTTACAAAAAGGGGTATGAGTTACTAATAATCAACATTTAACCTGGTAAAAAATATGTATTTATTGTTATCCATGCTATATTTCATCTGCATCAGCAATGTGAACTTTTATAAACATCCATTTGGTCGTTAGCTTTTAAATGCATCATTATGCAAAAATTATGAGCAGAGTTCTCAGCATGAAAGACCCACGACTGGCAGATCAACTAGCTACTTCTTTTCTCTCCATTACTATAGGAAGTTAAATTAAATGTGATGGATGTTAACTGCTACAAGATGATTGACAGGCCAGTTTACAGTGACAGGGTGCGTGTAACAGGTGCGACAGAGCGGTCCTTTAAAGACACAATTGTGTGACGTGATAATATGTCCCAAAGCTTGCCTACTCTTCTACTACACCCTCAAAAGTGTGTACTTTTTCTTCACCAAAAGAGTACATACTTTAAGGGCATAGTATAAGCAGGCACACTGAGATGCAGGGTTGGTAATCCTGAAGACATTGATTAGCTTGCACTCCTGGCCTAGACATTTTTATCATGAAAAGGATGTGTCAACAGCTATCAAAACTACACTGCAAAATTACTCCACCGAATGAATGTGTGCTCATATCTAATAAGCATGCAGTCCAGCAGACTTCAGTATGTCCAGAATGAGACCGTCTTGTGCGGTTAGATAAAACTTTGCCTAAGCATTGATATTCTATGCAATCCTCCTTTCATTTAAGATGTGGACACGCACAGTAAAATTCTGGCCAATAATGATAAGCGGAATTATTTTTATGTTATGGCCAATAATTGATAAACAACATATTAAGTATCTGTACTATTTTGTCCAATACATGACGAAGTTTGGATCAGTACGTTTTTTAAAATGTTTTTGAAAGAAGTCTCCCGCTCAACAAAGCTGCATTTATTTGGTATTTTAATATTTTAGAGGAAACCATGATACTTTTTTCAGAATTCTTTGATGAATAGAACGTTTGAAAGAAAAGCATTTATTTGGAATATAAAACTTTATGAATTTGCTCAATTTAATGAGACCTTCATTTCAGTATTAATTTCTTAAAAAAAAAAAACTTTTGAATTTAATTGGCCATTTTAAATGCTACAAATGGATTTAGGCATCACAACTTTATAATGTACAGTCTGTTAAATGGAGAGACGGAGATTATTTTGAGATTGACTAATAACCTTCATTTCAGTATTAATTTCTTAAAAAAAAAAAACTTTTGAATTTAATTGGCCATTTTAAATGCTACAAATGGATTTAGGCATCACAACTTTATAATGTACAGTCTGTTAAATGGAGAGACGGAGATTATTTTGAGATTGACTAATGCTAAGTATTATATTTAAATATTACATTATATTTTTAAATTAGCAATTAAATATCCCATATTGACTGAAACCATTAGATTAATAAATTAATATTAATGATATGATACCGATGTATTGTTCTTTCCTAGTTTACACAAAAAAGTAATTTCCACCATATTCAGTAAAGGGTCTCTGCAAACTAATTAGGAATTTTATGAAAGTCTTAAATCATTAAAAGTACTGTAGCACAATGAGGCCAGTTTGCTTTAGTATTTAACAACTGTAATCTGATTTGCAACCAACAGTGTGAAGTATAAAGGTGACAATGACATCATGCAGTATTAATGGCCAAGTCAAAAAAACAGTGACTCCCAGCAGATGGGAATATGTGAACAAGTCCACAAAAACGAGTCAATCCACACTGAAAAACACAGGACCAGGGCTACAATAATGGGCCATTATCAGTCAGCGCCTGAGGCCTAAACAAATAGCAGCTCTTGGAGATAATGTCTCATGTAAGTCAGCATGTGTGCGACCTGATAACCAAGAGCCGTGTGTCGAGGTTTCACCCCTTGAAAAATAAATAACTTTGTCGTGAGGGGATGAACCAGTGCAAAGTCAGGCAACCCTGGAAAAATTGTAGGGCTGGGAACAATCTAAAGTGAAATAATTGTATTTTTGTTCTTTGTTGTGGTTTAAGAGGGAATTAGAGAGAAAAAAAGAGTGAGAGAGAGAGGATGCAGCTGTGAAAGGGAGGTTGTGCGTATATCTGTGGGCAACATGCCAGATATGCTGGTGCAACAGAGGTGCAATAAAACTCCCGTCCATTGTGTTATCTGCCTTTCACCCTCCTCTTAATGCCCCATTCATCTCAGCAGCTGAGAAACACACAACTATTCAACCTCGAACAACAAACTCACCCCAGCAGAGC
This sequence comes from allo-octoploid hybrid of Carassius auratus x Cyprinus carpio, assembly GCA_024542945.1. Lineage (NCBI taxonomy): Eukaryota > Metazoa > Chordata > Actinopteri > Cypriniformes > allo-octoploid hybrid of Carassius auratus x Cyprinus carpio. The sequence goes on along the minus strand of CM044992.1, from coordinate 9,053,394 downwards.
TCTGCGATTAGGCTACAACCCTAAAACAAAGCAGTCGTTATGAAGCCCCAGTCACTAGCAGCTCACTCTGTATGAGTACATCAGATTATATAGGCCAAAAGTCTGCACTTGGCTCCTCCTAGTTAATATGCTGGATGGCTCAATAACAGTGAAAACACAGTAATGTCACACAGCAGTGACTGGGTTTGGGCTTTTACAGGGATGCTCTTTGTGTCGAGAGGCTCCACTATGGGAAAAGTGAGACAAGAAAACAAGCAAATGTAGAAAGAAAAAAAGAATAACTTGCTATGAGATTACAGTAAACAAATTATCTTTAAAAAGATCACCCAAAAAATTGTTCACGTATGCACCTTCAGGTCGTTCTAAACCTGTATGACTTTCCATCTTCTGTTAAACACAAAATAATATATTTTAAATTAATTTTTTTTAATTTTGTTTGTACTCTAATGTCTTCTTTTGGGTTTCACAGAAGAAATAAAGTCATACAGGTTTGGAACAACATGAATGTGAGTAAATATTGCAAGAATTGTCATTTTTGGAAGAACCATCTCTATAATGAAAATTAAATTTGGTTAAAATTGGAGAAGGCATAAACTCATACACTAATACATGCTGCAAATAGATGCTTACATTTTCAGACAACCATGTTGGGCAGGCCCTTGTAATTAGTTGCCCAGGTGTTGCTTTGCAGTTACTAAGTTATTTTGTAGTGAGTTGCTACTGTATGCAGTTGCAAGGGTTTTCTGGGTGGTAGCAAAGTAGTTGTTTGCCCCTCCAAAGTTTTTATGATATTCTAGTCATTAGATATTGCTCCATTCTAGGATTCTGTTCCATCAAAAATTACTAGACAGTCAATAGCACATAACATTTAGTAGCCAATAGTCTCAATTTTGTTTTTTAAGAATATTTATGCCCATTTTTTAAAAAAATCGTAATGGTTCCAAAAGGTCATCCAAGTGCCAGTTTACTTCCATACAAGTTTGCCTTACAACTGATTCATTAACATTACAATTGGGCCTCATTTTGCTAAACAATATCGAATTATAGTTTTTGTGAAATACGTTTGAATGGAAACATTTATTACAACAAATCTCTGATGTGAATATGCATCTTCAGTTACAAGAAAGAGTTCCAAGTTTATTTAAATTGAGACATAACTGAAAAAACATATACGGTTCAGTTAAAAAGTCAGTTTTTAACTCAGTAACAGCTTTGAAGGTAATTTCATTACTGTACTTGAGTATCTTTTTGGATACTCTGTAGTTTTACTGAGTATCAAAGATATTAGCAACTTTACGCTCCACTTGACTACATTTTTTAATTAATTACTGTACTCTTGACTCCACTACATTTGTAATGAGTGTTGTATTTACACATTACATTTTGCATGGCACCTAGCTTTTTCTGCAGCAGTTTATTTCTGCTACAAAATAAGTGATATCGCTAACTACAGGGCACTAAAAGTACTATATCTTGTGCATTTTGCCCTTACTCCCCCCAAATTTGTCATCAGGACTACTTTATATGAATGTAAATTCCTTAGCAAGTAGTTATGAATCACAGGTGTTTTATATAAGAGATGAGGACATTACTGCAATGAGGCTGAAACCAGCACATCAAGTGCAAGAAGGCTTTGACTTTTTTAATTTTACTTTTTCCCACACCCCTCGCACGACTGGGAGGGGTGGAGGTACTGGTCTCCTTATCTCAAATGAATGGAAATTTGATCTTCAACCATCTCTTACAGGTAACAGTTCATTTGAATCACATGCAATTATTATTACCCACCCTGTTAAAATCCATTTTGTAGTTGTTTATCATCCCCCAGGTCAACTGGGAAACTTCTTGGAGGAGTTGGATGTGTTACTATCAAACTTTCCTGAGGATGGTGCTCATGTGGTACTGCTCGGTGACTTCAACATCAACCTAGAAAAACCTCAGGCTGCTGACTTCAACAATCTGCTACCCTCATTTGATCTCAAGCGAGCGTCTACTACTGCTACGCACAAATTAGGCAACCAGCTAGACCTCATCTACAGACGCTGTTGCTTCAAGGACAATATTTTAGTTACTCCACTGCACACCTCAGACCACTTCCTCATCACTTCTAAGCTCACACTTATTCATGACACAGCACACACTCCTCCGCAGGTCACCTTTCGACGCAACCTATGCTCACTCTCTCCCTCTCGCCTATCATCTGTGGTTTCATCCTCACTTCCTTCACTCTCTCAGTTTTCAGCACTGGACACGAACAGTGCTACTAACACTCTTTGCTCCACTCTAAACTCTTGCTTGGACAACTTTTGTCCACTGTCATCCAGACCAGCAAGCACCACCCCATCTGCCCCCTGGCTGTCCGATGTTCTCCGTGAACATCGCTCTAAACTCTAGACTCTGTAGAGAGGAAATGGCACAAATCAAGAAACTCTACCGACCACAGTGTGTATCAGTCACTCCTCTCTAAACTCTGTAGAGAGGAAATGGCACAAATCAAGAAACTCTACCGACCACAGTGTGTATCAGTCACTCCTCTCTTCCTTCTCTGCAAAAGTCTTCACTTCAAATTAACAACTGTTCTGACTCTCGCACACTTTTCAAAACTTTATCTTCTTTGTCCTCCTCCACCTCCTCCTTCATCAACTCTTACAGCTGATGACTTTGCAGTTTTCTTCACAAATAAGACAAGAACCATCAGTGACCAATTCTCCACACCGCAGACTAATACACACTCTCTCTCCTCCTTCTCTCCACTCTCAGAGATGGACGTTTCCAAACTTATCCTTTCCAATCATTCTACTACTTGTCCACTAGATCCTAGCCCCACTCACCTCCTTCAGGCCATTTCTTCTTCAGTCATACCTTCACTTACTCACATTATCAACACCTCTCTTCACTCTGGCACATTTCCCACAGCATTTAAGCAGGCTCGGGTAAGCCCACTGCTTAAGAAACCATCTCTAAATCCAACACTTTTAGAAAACTACAGACCAGTATCCCTTCTTCCATTCATTGCAAAGACACTTGAGCGAGTTGTGTTCAACCAACTCTTTATGTTTCTTGTACAGAACAACCTCCTGGACAGCAGCCAATCTGGCTTCAAAAGTGGCCACTCAACTGAGACTGCCCTGCTCTCGGTTACTGAAGCCCTGCGACTGGCACGAGCAGCTTCCAAATCCTCAGTATTCATCTTGCTGGATCTGTCTGCTTCTTTTGACACAGTTAACCACCAGATTCTCCTGTCCACCCTCAGAAAGATGGGCATCTCTGGAACCGCACTCCTGTGGTTTAAGTCCTACCTCTCAGGTAGGTCCTTCAGGGTGTCTTGGAGGGGTGAGGTTTCTAAGTCACAACTTTCTGCTACTGGGGTTCCTCAAGGCTCAGTGCTTGGACCACTTCTCTTCTCCATCTACATGACGTCATTAGGATCTGTCATTCAGAAGCATGGCTTTTCTTATCACTGCTATGCTGATGAAACTTAACTCTACTTCTCATTCCAACCAGATGATCCGACGGTAGCTGCTCGCATTGCAGCCTGTCTGAGAGACATTTCTAGCTGTATGAAGGACCATCACCTTCAGCTCAACCTTACTAAGACAGAACTGCTTGTGGTTCCAGCTAACCCATCATTTCATCACAACTACTCTATACAGCTGGGTTTGTCAACCATAACTCCTTCCAGGACAGCTAGAAACCTAGGAGTTGTGATCGATCATCAATTAAGTTTCACAGACCATATTGCTACAATGACCCGGTCCTGCAGATTTGCCTTATACAACATTAGGAAGACCCTTCCTTTCAGAGCAAGCAACACAACTTCTTGTCCAAGCTCTTGTTCTCTCCAGACTGGACTACTGTAATGCTCTCTTGGCGGGCCTTCCTGCATGTTCTATCAAGCCTCTGCAACTGATCCAGAATGCAGCAGCAAGAGTTGTCTTCAATGAGCCAAAAAAAGCTCACATCACTCCTCTCCTCATCAGGTTACACTAGCTACCAGTAGCCGCTCACATCAAATTCAAGGTTCTGATGCTTGCCTACAAGATGACCACTGGCGCTGCACCAATATACCTAAACTCACTAGTTCAAACTTATGTGCCCTCCAGAAGTTTGCGTTCTGCAAGTGAACGGTGTCTTGTGGCGCCATCCCAAAGAGGTTTAAAATCACTCTCACTGACCTTTTCCTGGACTGTGCCCAGCTGGTGGAATGACCTCCCAATCTTAATTCGAGCAGCTGAGTCTTTACTCATCTTCAAAAAACATCTAAAGACACATCTTTTTCACCAGCACTTGACCAACTAATACTAGCACTTACCTTTTCTTTTCTATTCTTGAAAAAAAAAAGAAAAAAAAAACATAGCTACGTGTTCTATGCTAGACTCATGGCACTTGTATACTGTTGTTGTTCTCTCGCTGGTCTGATTTCTTCTATTGTTCTCATTTGTAAGTTGCTTTGGATAAAAGCGTCTGTTAAATGATTAAATGTAAATGTAATGTAATGTAATTCGTTTACAAATTGGACATCACAGCTTATGCTGTTTTCAGTGTAGCATGCAGAATAAAATGGAGCACACCCTAAAGACATAATTACTGCTACCTCATAAGATGATATCTGACTAAACTATATGTGAATGCACACACATTTTTCTCAACTACCACAAATGAAATTTAAACAGGATTGCTTTAAATTACTGTTGCATTGGAGATCATTTTAATTACAGTCTGGAGTCCTTCTCTGGTAACTCCTTCAGTATAAGCACATGGGATTTTCTGCACATCTGAAACATTATAATTATCTGAAGCATTATTGTGCTGGATAAGTTACAAACCAACGTTTAATATTTTGGGTTAGGGTTTGTTCCAATCCCATCAAGCACCATTAATGAGTAATGCTCCAGCAACAATAGTGTTCTCATGACTCTACAGATAGCTCAGTGGCATAGTTTACAGGACAGGGTTGTGTATGAAATGCAAATATTTTCATGAAGGATGTGAACGAAAGAACACATGGGAATAAAGAGGAACATCATTATACAGTGCGAGATAAAGCAGTTTAGGAACAAACGAAACAAGCTAAGACTTGAAATGAGAAACAAACAGAAAAAAAAGAGTCTGACTTGCAAGATATGTTTTGCATGTATTTGCATAAACCATTCATATTCACAGAAGTATACACGAACCTATAGCAATGAGCACACTAACATTCACATTTGTACAGCAATCCGATGATAATAAATTAGAAATAAAAAAATCTGTGTCTTGAATGACTCTTATAAAACAAACAATTCATGCTTTGGTTTAAAAGAAACCCTGTCAATCCAGCTTCTATTCACAAACTGGAAAGAATTGCAGACATTAACGTTTCTTCATGTCACATGAACCGATGTGTCATCATGGGATCAAAGTTCCTTTTCATGAACTCATCTGAACTTGATAACACCCATATTATATATTGGTCAACCGGCTAAACAGCATTGAGGATTTTCACTAATGTAATAAAGCCTACAGGAGATTGTGTCAGGTTTGGGCATAGAGCCACTTATAATATGGGGAAAAACCACTTCGTGACAGGATCTCATAAACACTATTGTTCTGCATCACTAATAAGTGCCAATTCAACACACACACACACAAAAAAAAAAAAAAAACATGGGAATTGTGAAGTAAACATATTACAAACTCCACCCCCAGAAATACTATAGACTAAAACTATATGTGTGTATGTGCAAAACTCGTAATACTAAAGTGCTGCTATGCAGTTTCTAAGGTGTTCTAGGTGCTTTTTAGCATGTTGCATGAGTGGTTGTTTAGGGACCCAAGTTTTATTATTAAGTTGCAATATGGATATATAAATTAGCAATTTTTGAAATAATGTTGCAATTGCAAAACAAAGTTACAATCACCTGTTTTTGTTTGTTTGTAATGTTGTGATCTTGCAGAAAGAACAGAAAGATGCAGATGCATTTCCAAAACTGTACAATTTTCATTATTTCTAAACATATATAACCATATAATACACATAATCAAGATCTGTGTATGATATTTGTACACTGACTAGCTGAAGAGAAGACACAGCAGGCACACAACACCTTAAGAGAGTATTCATAGTGACAAAATCATAAGCATTTCCTGGAAGTTACTCTGAACCAGGCAGAAGCTCAGAACATCATGACACAAACAGTTCCAGATGCAAAAACAAAGTACTTGGAAAAGGTAATGTCAGGTATCTGTGCCTTGTTTCTTTAGAATTTATTAAAAATAAATAAATAAAAATTTGACCTTGACGTGATTTGAACGTGAAATCTTCTGATCTGGTGTCAGACATGCTACTGTTGCATCACAAGGTCAGTACAATTTTGTGCCCGATAGAGAGAGAAAGAAAGTGACCCAAAACACACTTTGGTTACAGGTGAGTAGAGTAAGTCAAGGACAAATGCACATAGTGCATGTGACAGGGGAAGAAGAAAAACACAAAGAAAGAGACTTCAGAGAAAGCACCTTTACACACATGAAGGGAAAAAGAAAGCACTGACAAGAATGACAAGCATGACAAGAAAACAATCAACAGCACATAGCAGGCTTTCCTTTGGAAACCCCATAGAGAAAATTGGTTTATATTTGTTATGTTTAATTACCAATAAAAGTTCTCTTGCAGTTTACTAGAGGTATAAAGGGCAAAAAGCCCCACAACGTCTTTTAACCACTGAATTAAAGGAGTTCCCCTAAACACTTCCTGAACTTCCTATATGTTTTCATTTTCAATGTCTTCATCAAAATACTCAGATGTTGATTCAGTAACCACTCTTTTCTGGATTCAGTCCAGAAGGAATCAGACTGACTCAGAAGAGACATTCTTTCAAGGAATTAGATTTAAATGGATGTACTGTTTGTGTCTGATTCACTAAAAAGAACCAACTCATAAGAGTCATTCATTCATGAATCGGACACTTGTTCACATCGTTTCTTGCCATTGTGCATGACATGACATGACATGACACATTTGGTGAAACAGGACATATTTGATGTTTAATACGCAGCTTTGTGGAGGTGTATTGTGCACTATTGAGATCACAGAAAACAGGGCTACCAAATATGGGAGAAAAACACTTTGAGATCTTTAGAAGTAATAATCTTCTTCAGACACCGTGTCTGTCCAACATTAAAAACAAAACATGGCACTCCCAGGAGGGAAAAAACACTATTCTTCTTTTCATCCTTTGTTCCTGGTTGATCAAATGACTTTGAATCTAAAATTATTTTCATTACTTCATTTCTAACATTAAGTCCAGTTGGGGCTATTGGGCTCAAAAAGATAGAAGAGAAAGTATGATTGTTTTCTGAACATAAAGAGCACTTATATAGCCTCATGCCACCTGCACACTTCATTCTCCTTAAAGAAGAACAGTGGAACAAAACACTTTGGGGCCCTACGGCCACCCTGAGAATGAGCTTCTCCCACATAGAACCTCTCTCACAAATCTCCCTTCACAAGTCCCCCAAAAGCCAACATCAGGTCTTTGAGGAAGCTTCCCAAACTTCTCATAATCGCTGCTTTGTTCCCCCTGACAATGAACTTCCCCTTGGACTCTCACAGAGCTTTGTTTCCTCATCACACAGTGCCTCAACCACCTGAGGCTGCTCATTGCAATAGACACTTTCTCAGTTTACAGCAATTGACACCTCGCTGGATCAATAACTTTCATTCATTCAGTTGCCTCATGGAAGCCATTTCCTTGAATCTTGCCCATCTTTACTCTCAGGGAGAACCCATGCTCTCAATGCCTTCCCATCAGGAAGGTAGTTTTGGCAAATTCCTATTCCTAAAGAAGTTGTCCAAATAAGAATAGGTAGCTGTGTGTTTGATTACCTGAGGAAACACATACTGGCAAAATATTAACTTTGAATGCATCGCCCCTAACTTGGAATGCATTTAGGGGAAAAAGCATCTGGCAAATGCATACAGTTAAATACTGAAAGGTCACGGCAAAAATTGTGTTGATATGCTAAAAACATTTATAAACAGTTTTTAAACAGCCCCTTATCTTTAGTGAATCAAAACATACAGTGCATTGAGTACAACATGGTTTCTTTATGTGTGTGTGTGTACATATATAC